>PVLD010017954.1:0-40299 GCA_004027595.1 Dinomys branickii | reverse complement strand
ACAAATTCCCTACTATCTTATCTATAATTTGGTATTTCCTTTAATGTTTTTGTGTTAACTAATGTGAAGATAACTATGTAATACAACATCCAGTGCTAATTCCCTACTATATTCTGTATAACTTTGTATTTTCTGTATTGTTTATGGCTTTTCTGGTTCATATGTCTCCATTCTTTTGTCTTTAAAATAAAATTAAAAAGAAAATAAAATTTAAGCTGAGACCTGGAGAGATTTAGCCAAGTGAAGAGGAGGAGCATTTCAGGCAGAGTGTACACGAAGGCTCTGAAGTGAGAAGAAAAAGAACATATCAGAGGAATGGAAAGACAGAAATCCACTCTGGCTATGGCTGGCATGGAGAGTGTGAGAGAGGCAGTGAGAAGGCACTGGGAAGGAGAGCTAGGGCCGGATGTGCAGATCCAGGACAAACGGGAGCTCTGGCACTGTGGCTTAGATGAGGAAAGAGTGATGTTTTATAGGCAAAGCTGAAGGGATAGGGAGACATCAGGATTCCAGAAAGGGGAGCAGCTGACATGGAGGCAGGGAATGTGTGGAGGAGCTTGGGTCGCTATGGAAATATTTCAGCTGATGGAACCTGCCCTGTGACCTGGCCCCAGGAATTCCGAAAGCTCCATGGAGTTTAGCAGGGAGAGCTTGGTAAGGTAAGAGCTGTGGAGAGGTGTTTAGAAAGTTTTGTTTGTGGGTCTTATGGCTTGAGGAACGTGTCCTAGGACTGATGGACCTCCAGAGGCACCCGTGTGCTGGGGTGGCAGGGGTCGATAGTTCTTTCTGCTGGTGTCCAGAGCAGTGGCCAGGGAATAACCTTAGTGATGGTTAGGGCCTTAGGCTTGGAACCCATGGTGTCCTGGTTCTTCCCAGAGGAAGGCACTTTCCCCCTCCTTTCTCCAGGAGGAGTGGTTGTCAGAGTGGACAAAGGCCACTTCTTTCACATCAGCTTCCATCCCAGTCCCTACCAACCTAAGCAAAATTACTTTTTTCCCCCAAAGAGCAACTTGTCCAAAACATGCAAAGCCAGTAAGGCCGGAATAGAGCTCTTTATCTACTATGGCACTTCCCCTACTGTCTTGAAACAAAAATTTTTTACCATCTAAAAATAGAATCTTATATCCCTTTCCATAGAACAAATCAAATGGAAAATGATTAGTTCTATCTCAGATAAACTGTTTCTTTCTTCTTTACAGAGAATTCTGATTTAATTAATCAGCAAAAAAAAAATTAATCAGCAAATATCTCTTGAGTCAGACATTATTCAAGGCGTTTGGGATGTCTCTATGATACACATAATGAAGATCTCTGCCCAGCTTACAATTTTGTAGGCAAGATAAAAAGAAGACCTGAGAAGTAGATGGTAGTTTGCTAGGAAAGGTGATAAGTTGTTACAGAAAAAGAACAAGATGACCACTAGAGAGTTCTGTTTCTCACCTGCTAGGCTGCCCAAGCTGGAGGGAGGGTGGGAAGGGTGGGCAAGAAGGAAGCGAGAGCATCCAGCTTCTGTTTGCTGCTATAGCTTTTTGTCCTTGTTTGGAATGTCAAACTAATTGCATATATTAATTTCATAAAAATTAATTTGAAATACAGATACAAGTAAATTGAGAGGTGAGGGTGGCAGCACGAGGCAAATTCTCTTCTGCTGCTGCTGAAATAGGGCATGGCCTCCAAAGTTAATAGATGAAGAAATGATGTAAAGATAACAACTATCAGAAGAGTTAGAACAGAAACCATTAAGAGTGACACAGTCATTTCTTCTCGGGGATAAATGAATGACATGGTTGGAAGATGTAAGACCGAGTAGATGGGGGCCTATGGCCTTTTCTTATAAGCCTTTCTGTATTCTAGATTTAAAAAATCACGAGTATGTGTTACTTGGGTGCTTATAAGAACCGTCCTGCTATGCCCTAGGGTGTCCTTGATGGGGAGCAGTGCCTTGGGGGCTTCTGTGGAGAATGAGGCGATGAGGGGATGGGAGAATCAGCAAGTTCTGTCTTCACTGATCAAAACCTACTTTCTTTCATTTGTTTTGTGTATATGTCTTTCAGGTGAGATTTTGTATGAACAAAGGGTTCTGCAGCTAAAATGGGTTAGAACTCCACAATCCCTTTTGGTTCTCATAATTAATGATGCTTTCAAAGCACCTGTTACCCTTTATGCTCATGCCTATTTACTGCCTGAAATAATTTCCTTAATTTTGTCAGAAGCCTTGCAGTGTTCTCCCAGTTGGCTATGGTTTGCAGTGATTGGTGAGTTTACTACCAGTTTGCTCCATGTGGAAAGGAGACGCTGTGGTCAGTCATTCGTGATTGCTACTCCATTGTGTCTCTGGAACCACCAGCAGGACACAGGTCCCTTGGGCATCTTGTCTGGCCTCCTGGTGGCTGCTGTAATGTCAGGTGAACATTATAGCCTGATGTCATCCCAGTATCTGCAATCTCTCCTGGGGTGGCTGTGAATTCTACTTATAGCACCGCGCCTCCCACTCCACTTCCTCTGGGGGGAGTGGGAGAGAGGGAGAAGGACTGGCTGGCTGTGAATGAAGTTAAGAAAGGCAGGCAACCTCCCTTCAGCTTAGTCACCTCCTAATGACTCCACTTGCAGACATGTGTCATGGTCTGCTGCTCTGGTATTATTTTTAGGCCAGGTCCCCTCCATTCATGTTTCTGAGCCCTTTGCAGTTGTGCCTGTTTCTGCCTGACAGCTTCTTCCTTGAGTTGGAGGTTCCAGAGGTTCTGTGTTTCCAGGTGCTGCTCAAGCCTTCTTGCCTTCACACACTGTTCCCTCACTGGCCATCTTGGGATTTGGCCCTAATTTTTGAAGGCCACGGTCAAGTATCATGAGTTTGTAAAAGCTTTCCTGGCCCCCAGTTTTGAGGGCTATATCTACATCTTAGCAGTTATGACAGACCCTGATTATCTTCATGTATTTTCTGCTGCTTAATAATACAATGCCACGGACTGGACAAATTATAAAGAAAAGCGGTTTATTTTGTTACGGGTTCTGGTCCATATTTGGTGATGGGCTTTGTGCTAGAAGAGTCCTGAGGTAGATCAGGGCATCCCATAGTGAAATACAGGAAGTATGAGAAAGGCAGAGCTAAACTGGTTTTTACAGATGACCCACTCTGAGATAACCAATATCCATTAATTCATTAATTTCATGGGCCCTGATCCCCTCTTAAAGGTTCCACTTCTTAATATCTCATAATGGGAATTAAATTTCAAAATGAATTTCATATTTAAACTGTTGCACTGGTCACAACTTGATTATATTTGGTGACTCTGTGGGCTTGGGAATCTCCTGTGGCCATCCTTCTGTCTGTAGAAGGTCAGTAACTGCTCACCTGTTGAAATGCACCATGTTTGCTGATAGCTTTTGTGTGCTTTAGGAAATCCTTCTGGGTATGGAAAAACTGTCACTGTGGGGAGATCTCTAGCAAGGCAGCACTATAAATCTTGACCTGTTTTTGTCTCAAAGGACCCGATTTAGAAGAATCAGGTAAATCAAGAGAAAGCCTCCTCTGCTCAAGTGGATCCTACCTGGGGAGGGAGCATTATTGTCAGGGTTTTACATATCGGAGACCTGAGGCTCAGAGATGCAGACTTGCTTATGATCATCTAATAAGTAGCAGAGCTGCAGGTTGAAACCCATCTCATCTGGCTCCAGGAACACTGCTTCCTACCACATGCTTCCTCCTGGTCTCCGCGGTGGGCTGTGTGATGACACTAGGACTTTGCAGACCCATTTTTCCCTCAAGCCTTCATGGGATTGTTTTCCTTCTCCCTCACTCCTACTTTTTTATCCATTCTCTGAGGTTTGTGAGCTGTTTCCCTGGCTCCTCTGCGGTTCTCAGTACACTTTTTCTCTCATCTCTTTCCAGGTATCAGGGTTTCCAAATCTTTCAGTTGGTTTCTTTTTCTGGCTACGGTCCTTTTTTGTGAGACTTTCCAGTGCGGCCACAGATTGGAAGATGATAATAATGAATTCATTAGTAGATCTTCTTTGATGTCATTTTGTGGGTGAGCTCATTAATGTACGATAAAAACATGAAAGACCTGGGCTCCTGCATAGGATCGAGTTGTCCTAAGGCATCTGAATAATAATGATTAGTCAGATTAAATCTCAAAGGCTTCTCTGCTTCAAGAGTTCCAGTTTAGATGAGAGTGGTATGGGAACGTCCCATCCTGTGGTATCCCATCCCAGTCTGAGTCAGCATGGTATGGCTCTCCCGACTCTCCATGGTTTCCACTTTGATGACTCCAAGCTGTGAGGCCCATCCAGCTTGTTAGAAGCATCCTGGAGGCAATGTTGGGGAAAAGGCTGAGGCTGTTAACACTTCTTCCATTCCTTGGAGCTGGATCATAAGAGGGATATTCTGTCCTGGCGTGGATCTCAAGGCCTCATTTAGGGTTCGAGTCCTGTAGCATGCATCAGTGGGGAGAATTCCCTCTGAACTACTCAGGAAAGTGGCAACACCATGCTTAGCACTTGGAAAGCTTTGTATGTATATGAATTGAAGGTTGGATGGAGATGAAGAAATAAGAAATGAATAATTTTGGGCCAGTTGAAATGGAGCAAGGAATAGAGCTCAGGTCTTTCTTCACACTGCGAGCTCTCCTAGCCAGCTCACATCTGTGGCCGTTTACTCTGTCTCTTTCCCTGTCTGTGTGCAACACTGGCCGTGCTTCTCTCCAAAGCCAGCCCTTGTGTGTTGGCCCTAGATCCCTTTCTGTGTTGACCTAGGGCTTGCTCTTGTTACCAATTCACTCTTCTCTGAGCTATCAATGTTTCTCTCCCAGGAGACTTCCTGTCAGCATAAGGCAAACTCTGTCTCCCATCTTCAAAAGAACCTCTTCGCTGTTTTCCCTTAGACTACCATGCTACGCTTCACTCCCCTCTATAGCACAACGCCAACAAAGAATGGTCTGTGTGCTCAGTATTTCTACTTCCTCTTCTCCAGTCTAACTCTCAAACCCACTTTAATCAGGATCACCACTAAAGTAGCTCTTTTCAAGGTCACCTGTGACCTTCCTACTGCCGGGCACAGTGGTCATTTCTCAATCCTCGTGGTATCCTACATGTCAGCAACATGCAACACAGCAGTCAGAGCTCTCCTCCCAGCCCTCTTCGCTGGACTCCCAGGTACCACTTTCTCTTGGATATGATTCCTAGAGATCCAAGCCAGTATTTCACTGCCGCCTTTTGTCTTCTAGTGTGTAACTGATGAGGTGCTCAGGATAAGTTCTCGAGCAACTTTCCTAGCTATACCACTCCTTAAATGATCTCATTTAGCCCCTGGTTTTAAACACCATTCACATATGGGTGACTCTTAGGGTGTGTTTCCAATTCCCACCCCTCTGCCTGGCCCCCTCTGTCTTCTCCATTACTCTTATATGTACATCAAACTTCAAACCAGCCAGCTAAACACAAGCCAAATGCCGCACCCTCCATTCTTTCAAGGCTGCTTAGTACTAAGTCTCCACCAGTGGTAAATGGCAACTCCTTTTCTCCCCCCAGTGGCTCAGACCTTAACACTCAGAATCACCTTTACCTTTTCATACCACACATCCAGCCCATCCCAGATCCTGTCACGTCACCTGCGGTTATATCTGGGCTCTGGCCACTTCTTACTGCCTTCATTGTCTCTACGCTATTTTAAGCCATCACTACATTTTTCCTGGACTAATCTAACAACCTCCTAATTGGTCTCACACTCTAGCTTTGCTTCCCCTTCAAACATAGCATCCAGAGTAATCTTTAAAAATCTGCAGTTAGATAATGCCATACTTCTACTCTAACCTTTGTATGGCTTGCCATGTTACTTTCTAAATAGGATTGAAAATCATTAGTAGGGCTTACCAGGCCCTATAAGACCTGATTCCTACTACGTCTCTGGTTTGCATTCCCACCTCTCTTCCCTTTGCTTACCCTGATCTTGCCAGAGTGGCTCTGAGCTATTCTTTGAACACAGCAAAGCCACTGCTGCTCACAGCCCTTGGACTCCATCCTCTCTGCATTACTCTTTCTCTAGGCTTCTCCCCAGATTTCACCTTCCCAAAAAGCTTTCCCCAACTCTTTCTCCTACAATAACCTCCTTTGCTATCTCCTCACCAGGCTTCACTTTTCTTCCTAGCAATTGCCACAACTCAACATATTTTTTACTTATTTGCTTCTATTTCATAGATTGTGATCCCCATTGCTATGCAAATTTGATAATAATAGTCTCTGTGTATTTAGTCATTGCTATAGCCCAAGTTCCCAGGAGAGTTTGTTACACAGTAGATATATAACAAATACACATTAAATGAATGGATTTGTCAAATGGCCTTATCTGGGCTTCTAGTCATTGGGTGAAGAGAGTCATTTTCAGAGTTATCAAATGAATATAATAAACATCATGTGAGGGTAATGGTGAGGTGTACATGGAGATCATCAGGTAATGTGTTCCTTTATTAGCAGTGACCATGGGATTCACAGACATTCTCAGTTTTCTCCTTGCTGTCAAAGTGTTTGCTGAACTACATAGAGAAAAAACATGCACTGTTAACCTCTTTGGCCTGTTACTACCCTCTGAGACTCAGTGTGCTCATCTGCAAAGTAGGCAGTTGGGGATATGGTTACTGCTCCTCCTGCTTTATGGTCTACAGGTGGCTAGAAGGAAGCAGTACAGTTAGAAGGATCAGTGGTACATCCGGGCTCTGGCGCTTGACGGATGGTACTGGAATCCTGCCTCCATTTCTCATAAGCCATGTGATGATGTTCTTCTCAGCTTCCTAATTTGTAAAGTGGGGGTAATAAAACAATACTACTACTGATGAGAAGATAATACGAACACGTGACTCAAAGAGTGAGAGGATTATGTAAGACAGTGCATGTGAAGCGTGTAGCATGTGGCTGGCACATGGTAACTTCACAATAAATGTTTGATATTAAAAACATAAAGTTCTGGGGGAATTACTGCTACTGCATTCTCAGGGCAATAAATTATCCTAGAGTATTAGATGATATGGGGGTCAGGCATGTAGCTCAGCAGCGTAGCACCTTCCTAGTGAGCATGAGGCCTTGAGTTTGATTTCCAGCACCAAAAAAGAAAAAAGATGTAATAATGATATTGTGACTAGGTAGGGGAGAGCTTTTACTCTTACAAGATGTATGGTGAAGTACTTAAGATAAAACATGTTGGTGTCTGCTATTTTATAATAATCTAGTCCAATGTATCTATATTTCTATCGATAAAGCAAGTGTGGTAAAATTTTAGTCATTGTTGAAGCAGTTGGATAGTATAGTGTATTTTACTATTCTTTCAGCTTTTTGTATGTTTTGGAGATTTCACATAAAAGATTTCACATAAAAGTCTTCATAAAGTCTGAAGAAAAAAGGACTCTAGAAATAGTCTAGTGAAGTCTAACACTGGTGTTTTATAGAAAGAGGGCGATGAGCTCAGAAAGTGAGACATTCGTCTGGGATCAGACAGCTGGAGGAGGCTGGGACACTCACGTCCCCCAGTTCTGGCCTCTTCCTCTGGGTGGGGCTATTGCTGTTCATCCTTAGGCAGCAGCAAGACAGAAATACAATCATCTTCCCCCAAAGAGATTCAGGGGTGCTATGGGTGGTGTGCAAAGGGCACCTGTTTTGGGGTTTGCTTTTAGCTTTTAAGCACACAAGCATTTCGTTGGGAGGTGTGATGTCAAAAGCGTGAGGGCAGTACTGGTCCAGACTGCCCCCCGTGGGGAATAGACATACTGTTTCGCATTCACTGCCTGTGGGTTCTGAGTGCTGGTGGTCGTGGTAAACTCTGGGACTGCAAAGGAGAGAGAGGAGAGTAAGGAGCGGGGGCCAAGGATGGGGCCAGGAGGAATAGCACAGAGACTGGCTTTCATTTTGGAGCTCCCTAACAGAAGGTTCCCCAGGGTAGGGCTAGGGATAAAATGCAGCACATGTTTAAGGAAAGGAAACGATTATTCTGTGTGGTCTACAACATCTTCCTCTAGCTAATGGGCTTCAAGACTCTGGAAAGGAGAAGGGAGAGGAGAGAACGCCCACACAAGGCCGGGTGGTGATTGGGAACGCGCAGAGATGAATCGGGATAGAAAAAATACGGAAGAGGAAGCCTGAAGTATGGAAGGGTGGGGGAGGGGTTAGGGCTGGGGTGTTGGGGGTGGGAATGTAGCACACCTGGAGGGATGCCATGAACGCGCTGGGGGCCGTCAGCCTCCGCAGGCTGGAGAGGCTTTCTCCAGAAAATCCTCGATTCTCTCCTGCTGGTCTAGAGTCCCCTGCGGGTCTAGAGTCCCCGGAGGCCGCGGTAGAGAGCGCAGAGCTCCCGGCGCTCTTCCTGGGGGTAGGGCAGACAGGGGGGGGCGGGCCTCGGGCGGGGCGGCAGCGGAGCCGGGGCGGCGGGCGGGCGGGCGCGGAGTCTGGGGGCCCGGCTCCCCCCTCCCCGCCCGCCAAGGAGCTGGCCCCTCCTCCCCCTGCCGCCCTCCTCGCCGCCGCCGCAGCTGTCAAAGATAAACCGGGCCATTGCCTACAGGAGCAGCGGCAGCGAGCGATCGGGTCGTGAGGAGCCTCGGGCGCGGCCTCGCCTCCCTAGCCGGGCGCCTGCAGCCGCTCGGCGGGCAGCACCGCGCCTCTCCAGGACCCAGGCACCCGAGGGTCCCCTGCCCGCTGAGCCCGGGCTCGCAACATCCACAGCGGCACCGCGGACAGCTCCTCAGCCCCGCGGGCCGCAGCCTTCCGACCCGCGCACCGAGTCAGCACCGCGGACAGCCCATTCTCTTCCCTTCCGGCGGCCTAGGAGCGGCCGGAACCCTCCGGAACATGGCCACCGAGGTAGGGCGAAGAGTGCCCGACGGCTACCTCGTGGGCAGTCCTTGCTAGGGCCGGACGGGGCGGGAGGGGAGACGGGGGCGGGGCAGGGATCGGGGTGGCTCCCTGGGTCCGGTCCGCAGGGAGGAAAGCTGGAGTGGCCGGGTGGAGGAGAGCGGCTTTTGGAAGTGCTCGTCTTACTCGGGGATATCAGTCTTGCCCATCCCCACTTGAGTCCTGAAATGTGTACTTGTTGGCGCTAGCGCTAGGGTCGCTCAAGGGACCCAGGCCGGGGTTTCCCTTCCCTTAGACTGCAAGGTTTCCACTTCCCTAGAGGGTTAGAGCTGTCTACACGCGAGTGTCATGGAAGGGAAGGCGGGCGCTGCTGTTGCTATGCGGTGCAGTTATCCCGTTTCTGAACCCAAAGCGTGGCTAAAGGAAGACGGACCTGCCCTACATCTGCATTTCCTTTGGAGGAGGGAGGGGACAAAGACATTGTCATGCCCAGAACCCAAATGGTTGGTTTAGTGCTTTCTGCACTAACCCCCACTTTTGCAAATCACCCTTTCTTGCCCCTCCCTCATCGGAGTTGATTGTCTCAGGGTGTCCACATTTGCCCTTGTCTGATGGGGGTGCTGCCTTCTTCATGGTGTGCCTAGTTCATCAAAGGGCAGCATCTTGGTGCAGTGCTTAAGAGACCAGTAATACTCACACCAACCTGCAGCCTGCCACCCGGGGTTACCTCTGCCCCCCTCATTTTGTGCAGGACACAGGAGCTCTCTATGTACCCACTCTATAAGTGGTAACACTGATACATGGAGAAGAGGGGGACTGATGTGATACTCAAACAGTGTGTCAGTGTCAGCAGCAGAGCGGGAAGTTTCTTCCTTTGAATTTTTGAAGTGGAACCCAGAACAGCAGGGTCTCCCAGTTCTGATGTTGACTTCCTTTTGGTGTCTCCTCATTTCCATCCCAGCTGGAACACAGCCAGGAGGAGAGCAGAGGCCTTTGAATGGTTCTATGCAGTGCCTCTGGGCAACCTGGTGAGCAGCGTGACATCAATACCAAGTATTATTGTTGTTACTCCATTAAAGTCTCCTCCATAGAGAAAGGTGCTGTTGCTTGGCATTGTTCAGCTTTTTGACAAGCCACAGGTTAGCTAGGAAGGACTCTTGCCCTCCAGGACCCAGTGTGGGGACAAGCCTTGGGCAGATGTTGCAGCTTTGCTTTTAGAGTTTAACAGGGCAGGGTGCTCAGAAAATGCCACAGATTCTGAGAAGAGTAGGAAGAGTGAGGGTAGAAATGGCCAAGGAGCTGGTTGCTATCCAGACAGAGCTGCCAGACTGCAGCAGAGACTGCTGGTGTTGGGCAGACAGGGGAACTTCAGCCACATGCACATAGCTGGGCCAGCAGTATGGGCAGACAAGGCAGCTGCCTGTGTGATGTGATCCAGCTAATTCCAACAGGCCCATCCTTCCCAGCATCTTTCCCTCTATAGTTATCAGGTTCACATTGTGAGGTGAGGCCAGGCTTCCAGGAGGCTGATGTTAGGCTTGCCTGACCCTCCCCTGGGGGAGGTTCTGCTCATAACACCTCTGTGAATATAGCACTTTCCTGTGTACAAAGCACGATCTCACACACAAACAACTTTGAGCCTTACAGCAGACCTGTGAAGTGGGAAGGGATGGTGTCATTATCTGCAATTAACAGATGAGACAACTGCAGCTCAGATGCTTGCCTGACCTTTGTGAGGGAGCCAAAGAAGGCATCATTATCCTATTTTATGTGTGATGCAACTGGAATACATTTAAGACATATGGCTAAAAAACGGTGGAGCCAGGACAGGAACTTGAGTATTCTCCCTCTACGGCTGTTTGTTATTATAGCGTCTGGGGTTAGTGTATTAAATTAGCCATTGTGGTGCCTAGTGGAGAGGAGAGTGCTAGGGGTCCTGACAGGACACTTGGTTTGGGGGGAGGGATGCAAAGGAGATCAGGAAGCACTGGAATGTGACAACTCAGGCCCCCCTACTGACCTGGCCGGGTCAGCTTGAAGGTAGAAGGATGAAGAATGTCCAGGAAGGCCAGGTAGCTGAGGAAAACACCTCTCACTTGACAGTTTGGCCTCAGGTAGACTCTGATGGCTATGTTGAGGGACAGAGCCACGGCTTTGCCAAAACACAAGATGTATAAACTATCTGGGTTGGAGTGAGTCATTATCCCCAGGCTGTATTTACTAGTAGCAATGAGTTGAGATTACCAGGAAAAACCTGTTGGAAAAAGAAAACTTCATTCTAATTTCCCATAGTTGTTCCTTAGGCTTCTAAAGAGGAAGTCCTCCATTCCAGCAACAGGTATAGTGAGAGAAGGAGAGAGAAGAGGGAGAGACAGAGAGGATAAAGCAGGTGGAAGAGAAAAGAGGGAGAGAGAAAAGTTGCTAGAGGAAAGTAGATCTTTCTTGCTTCCCAAGTTCTGTTTAGAAGTTAGCATTAGGGGAAGGGTTGTGTGAGGAGCACAGAGGAGGGATGGAGCCTCCTGAGCGATACACTGACCTCATTTGAAGAGCTGTAATGAGCCTATTTCCTGAGCAGCAAACCTCTGTGAATGTGTGTCACTGGGAGTGGAGACTGTCCTGGGAAACAGTACAGGTGGGCAAGGACAGGTGGGAAGTGTCTGGCTGGGAGGGGCTTCTCCAAGTGATGGAGTCTGGCTTCTCAGAGATTTTTAAAAGCACTCAAGTAGCCCTATCCAAGCAGAGTATTTGGAGGTTTGATCTCTGAGGCATGAAATTAACAAAGCTGAAGAAAAGAATGGCCCTGTGCTGGACTTTCCATCCTTTAGGCTTGACCTGGCCGCCTGTGACTCATGGTCTGCACTCCGTCACCCCCCAGCCAAGGAGTACAGTACCAGCAAGTCAGTTGAGTCCCCTGATCTTGAGTTGAGTCTCACCTGCATCCTGTGGCATCAGATGGTTTTTAATGAGGATGATGTGGGCCAGGTGGGGCCTCTGGTTTCTGTTGGCCAGACCAGGACTGAGAGCTCATTTGCCCCAGTGCCTACTTCTCCCCAGCCCAGTCTGGCTGACCATCAGGTGTACAGGATCTGACTCTGTGACTGGCAGTACCCACTCTCCAGGCAGCCTTCTCTTCCCTGTGAGACTGCAGTTTGAAGGGTGGAGCCCCCAGATCTCACCACTGACTTTCTTTCTAATGAAATATCTTGTGGTCTTGTCCTTGCTTAGCTGCCAGCAGGCTGGGGAATGGCGATGGGACAGAGGGGCAGGGCTGAGGACGGGGGGAGTGGAAAGCAGATCAAGTCTCCGGGTCAGGATCTGTCCAGGGGAGACACGAAAGCTGTAGCCTCAGAGAGAGGTGTGCATCTGCGTTGGGATCCTCCTTGTAGAGCACCACATATCTCTGCTGAACCCCATTCCTCCTTCCTGAAGGCTAGGAAGCGGGTGAGTGGGGAGCCTTCGCTCTAGCTCTTGTTCAAGACCCTCTGATGCGGGATTCTTTGTCTCTGGCAGCTCTAAGAATGAGTCTGGTCCATAGGCGAGTCTTATTTGGCCTGCCTAGTGCTTATAAATTTAAAACATGTTTATCAGATATATTAAAAATCAGGATATTAGATGATAAAAAGTCTGGATTTATCACTTTCCTTGAAAATTCAATTTGGGTGCACACTCTCACAAGACTTTGATCAACTGCCTCCTTGAGTTGGGGCACAAGTTCTCTAATTAGCCATAGGCCCCAGCTGGCCCACTTACTGCTTAGTCCCTGGAAACATCTGTGTCCACAATCCTTGATCAGCCCAGAATATCAGAGTGGGGTGGGGGAGGGGCTTTAGTGATTATGAAGTTTGTCTTAGTTACTTTTCTTGTTACTAACACTGAATATCCAACACCCACGAATTAAGGGAGGAAAGGTTTGTTTAGCTCATGGTTTGTAAAAGCTTCAGTCCATAATCAGTTGGCTCCAAGGCAGGGTGGCACATGGCAGAGGAGAACCAGTTCATGACAAGCAGAAGACAGTAAAAGCAAGCAAGCAAGCCTCTTTCTGTCACTTATATTGTATTTAGGCTACTAGGATTAAGGTGGTGCCAAACCAACCAGTGGGCTGATGTAGTAATCACACACACTTAGTCCCAGCATCACACACTTTGGATTCAGCTGCCTCTGAAAAAGCTCCACCTATGAGCACATGAGGCTTTGGGAGGGCACCTAGGCTCAAACCATAACAGAGTTCTCACGTCTCCATTCCCAGTTGTGAAAACAGAAGCCCATAGAAGGGCAGGTTTTCCCAGGGTTATGTGGTCCCAGGGTCAGGGCTGATGTTCGCCCCTCCAGACCACTCCCTCGGAGGGCCATCTTTCCATCAGGGCCTTTCGGTACTTCACAGGTGAACCACCATGGATGGAGAGAGCCAGGAGGGCCTGCCTTGCCTTAAATCCCATTCTTTACCAACTATACATGTGTCCCAGTCTCAGACACTGAGGCCCTGTCATATCAAATGTGTCTGATCTCATCTTCTAGCAACTCCTAAGGGCCTCACATACACTCTCCAAACTCTAATCACCCAGATCCAGGATAATACCCTAAGGCTCAGAATACCGTTGGACGGGAATGGGTGTTGATCCCTCCCTTTCTAGCTATTTGAGACCACATGGGTCAAAACCGAGAGGAAATGGCACTGCATTATCCTCACATCTTAATGGTAATAGAGAGATTGTTTTCTGCTCAGTGAAGTGTCAGACTAGGTGGATGTGTCCTCCAGGGAGGATCCAGCTTTTTCTAACCTGTGGTTCCACCATCTTCAACATATGGTTCCACTGATTTCTGTGGAAGGGAGAAGAGCAAGGAGGAGTGTGAGGTTTCTATGAGTCAGCCTACACGTGACATTTGTCACTTCCACTCAGTCGTATGGCCACTTCTAACTGTGTGAGAACTTGGGAATTAATTTAGCTGTGTGCTTAAAAAGAAATGGCCAGTCAACAGTTGCTAGAGACACACTTTTATGGTAGGCAACACACACATGCATGAGTATGTGTGTATACAGGTGTGTATGCAGGTGAGTATTCAGGTTCAAACAAAGGAGGGGACTGAGGGAAGGAAGCTCAATCCATGTTAATGTTGGAAGCACTGTTTTTTCCCCTTCCTTCCCATCACTTTTCTCTGTTTAGGTCTAATTTAGTTTTCCCTGAACTACTACCAAAGGAATCATCCCTTCAACTGGCCTCTTTCCACAAAACTGCCAGAGTGATCCTTCTAGAGCTAGGGAAATCCATGGCTGACTCTTGTTAGTTGGTTTTAGAAGGGAGAAGAGGGCCATGCCTATTTCCTTTTCTTTGAAGAAACACACTGTATCAAAACCATAGCCAAAGTGAGCAGATACACTAATGGTCAACACATTACTGAAACATTTTCTATTTTTCAACATTATAGGATCCCAGGACACATCAAGGGGATTTCATCAACAAAAACCTTACTTCGAGGAAACAAGGACTATTAAGACTAGAGGAGTGTTTATTATTTAATTCAGTCCCAATATTTGGGATCACCTCTCTTACATAGAGCAGGGTTCATCTGTATTTAGAAAAGTCTTATGTAGTGTTCTCTGATTCCCACCTTCTCAGGACCTTGATGCCCCAATTATGTGCTCTTTCTACCTTATTGACAATCTTCCTCCCTTTATTCTTTCTCCCAGCTTTTAAGCATCTCCCATCTTCAACCCTCCTTGTCAGTAGAAACCTGTCCAGCTCTCTGATCTAACCCTCTCCTCCCTCTCGCTACTCGTCTCCCACTGCTTTTGTTCACTCGGCAAACCAGCCCCAGTCCTACTGAAATCTGCCTTTGGCCACTGGAGTAGATCAGCTCTGCTGGTGCCACTCTTGCTCTGGTTGCCTGTTCCTCCCTCTTTTGACTCCCTGCCTGTGCCCTACCTCTGGTAACACCAGCCTTCCTTTCTGTCTCAGTACAGGCTTCAGAAGCCTCTCTTGGAGTAAGCCTTCCTGAGCACACGTTATTGCTTTGTACCATTCGTCACAGTCTAATTCATTATATATTTACTTGTGTTCCTCCCTGGAGCTCTCAGACTGTCTTTTTCTCAGCATCCCCAGAGCCTGGCACTAGAAGGGACTCAATAAATGAAAACTAAGTGACTGAACAGACTCAGCTTGATTATCCAGGATGAACTGGATGCTTGTTCACTCTGCCTGCAGGCCTTGGTCTCCAACTCCACACGGTCCCAGTGTTGGGCATTTTTCACCCAGTGGGATACTTGTTTCCAATGTGAGTGACTGGAGAGGTGGAAGAAGTCTTGTTCTATGGAACTGGAGCCACTCTCCTCAAATGCTAGAGTCTGTCAATGTCAGGTGTGTAGACAATGGACAGAAATAACCCTACTCCTTCCGAGTGGGGAAGGCAGGTTCTTCAACCGCTGGCCTCAGCTCATTTTACCCATAGTTTTGGCCTGAACTTCAGTCTCCCTCTGAGTCTGGGGACACAGTAGGGTCTTGTCTGTCCCACAGGCTTCTTGACTCCAACTCTATCATTTGCTTCACTCACAAGGCCTGAGGCTTCAGCGGTATGAAGCTGTGCATTCCACAAATACAGGGCTGGCCACCAGGTGTCTTGTTCCTCTTTTACAATATACTTCTGATGCTGTGGTTGATTCCAGACCTCTAATTTGGCTCATTTTTGGCCATGTTTTAGACTTCTTTTTTATCCTTTGGGATAATATCCAGCAACTTTTGGCTAAACCCCACAGTCCTGCTTCCCTATGGGGCATCCTGAACATTGGCACATGGATGGGAATGTCCCTGTCTTAGTGCTGTAAGGCCCATGTTCTAGGAAATGCCTCGGTATTGGGTAAACTGAGATGGATCATCATTCTTAGCATTTGCTTCCTATACATCTTCTCAGGTCCACAACCTGCAGGAGCTCCGGCGCAGTGCCTCGCTGGCCACCAAGGTCTTTATCCAGAGAGACTACAGCGATGGGACTATCTGCCAATTCCAGACCAAATTCCCCCCAGAGCTGGATAGCCGGGTAAGGATGCCTTGTTATGAACTTGTGACCCATGGCTTTGATGGAACTCAGGTTCTTACTGGAAAGCACATTTCTCCAGGATCATGTAACACATAGCATCACAGACCATAACTTGTTTGACTACTTCAAACAAGAGAATAAAAACCCTTAGCATTAACTTGCTGCCTCTTCATAGAAAGTTTTCTAAAGAAACCTCAGAGATTTTCCAGTCCACCAGCTCTCAGATTTCAGTTGCATGAGAGTCACCCAGAGAACTTGTTAAACAAATGTAAATTCCCAAGTCCTAGTGGGTCATATTATATGTCATGCGGAGATGCTGACTCAGTTGTTGGGCGGCGGTTCAGGAATTAGAATTTCCTGGGGAGCTGAAGAAAATCTTAGTGCCCAGGCTACACCCTAAGCCCATTAGATTAGAATTTCTGGGAGCAGGGCCCAGGCATCAGCATTGTTCTAAATCTTAATTTTCAAATAATAAATTAGCAGTTCATTTTAATAATGACTTTTAAATTTTAATTTTTAATGAGGAATTTCCAGGTGAAATGGAGTTGATTCATAGCTCACAATCCAAGAGTTGCTGGTCTTCTAGAACTAAGCTTCTTCTGCTCACTAGGGTCTCTGGGGGTCTTTGGAAAAATGTCCCTTGCAGGTGTCCCATGGGTTAGGGTAAGGCAGTGGTGGTCTTCAGTGCTCTGGCTCACCCTTCTTGTTCCCAGGCTGAATAAGAATCAGAAGGTCTTGAAGGTGAGACTTGGCCATTGTAACCATAAAAGCTGCTCAGGAGACTTTAGTGTACACCCAGAGCTGAGCACCACTTATTTCTGAAACTGTGGTCAGTGCCGATAGTGTCAGCATCACCTGGGAGTTTGGTAGCAACACAAGGTCTCAAGGTCCACCTTGGAACTCTTGAGTCTGAATCTGCATTTTAACCAGATCCCTAGGTTATGCATTAAAGCTTGAGAAGCATTGCATGGATCTATCCTCTCAAGAAACTGACAGCCAGAAAGAGGAAGTGATGTCCTAAAGTTAGAAAGCACCGGAAGGACCCAGTATCTCACCTCTCTGCTTTTCCGCAGGACTCTGATGTTCTTACTGAGGCCATTTTATTCTCAGTGAGTACTGCATAGACATAACTAGGTCTCTGTGATCAGAGTCATGGCAGGAAAAGCTTAGTGACCCAGAAGAAGAGCTGGTGGCCACTTTCCTCTCCTTTCCCCTGACTTGCATGAAGGGGAGAACCTAGTGATACAGCTTCATCCGTTGGGTGGCAACATAGCCAGTCAGCCAAGGGCTCTGTGCCTGGCCTGTCCCCCTAGACTCAGGCACTCAGGTGCCTCGTGGGCCCCTTGAGAGTCATTAGCTGTTGAGTTTTGCTCCAGATTCTAGGGTTGTATGCAGCCTCTGTCCCAGGCTGTCTTACAGCTGACCTAGGATCGGAAGAGGACACAGGGCGGTTCCTATCTTTCCACTCAGTAGCTTAGGCAGATCTGGATGGGCTCGGGGGGATGGAACAAGGCCCAGCTCTGCTGGTCTGACCCCCAGTGGTTCCTGGGGAACCTTGCAGGTTTCTTTCTCATCTCAGCATGTCTGTCCTTTCAAAGATGACTCTCAGTAGAGTGGGTCATGGACCAGAGGAGCAAAATTTTCCTTCTCTATTCCTTCTATGTTGTGTATATGGGTGGGCAGAAGCTGGGACCCAAAAGTTCTCACTAGTCTCGGGGAGAAATTTCATCCCAGATAGGCATAGAGGTACCTGAATTGTGCAATGGGCAGTTCTGCTCTGTGAGGGTGAAGGGGAAGGAGGCGTTCTAAAGAATGTGAAAAATGGGGCTCCAGTTCCTCAGACATGAGTTGGGAAGGGGAGTTGTAAGTGGATGGTTATGGTAAAAAGCACAGACTCTGGGGTCAGAGCTGTATAACCCTGGACAAGTTCACTTAGCGGTCACCAAATATTTATTGAGCACCTAATATGTATGAGGCACTGGGGAGAGTGGAGTGAACTTATGGACTTTATTTTCTATTAGATGGTACAGAAAACAGAACAAAAAACCAGCAAATAAACATGTAGTAGCTCAGGTGGTAACAAATTAGAAGGGGGTGTGTCAAGGGAGCAGGGCACGCTGGGGAGTTGTGCTCAGGCAGGGGAGACCTCTTGGATAAAGCAAGGCCCAAGAGCAATAAAGGATGAGCCCTGGGGCTGTGTGGCAAGAGTGCTGCAGGCAAGCACACAGGCACAGAGCACCGGAGACATTTTTAAGAATCAAGGGATGAACAAAGAGGAGAGCAGAGACAAGCTCAGAGGGGCCACAGGGCCAGCCACAGGGCCAACAAGGGCGAGCCACAAGGGCCTGGTGGGTGTAGGAAAGACTCCCTGGGTTTTACTTGGAGATGAGACTGGAAGCTCTCGATCAAATCTTGATAGGACCCAACTTTAATGGGAAATTAGATCAGGAGCAAGTGCAGGGAGGCCAGTGACAAGGTCAGAGATGGTGGTGGCTGGGACCACAGAGCAAAGGGTCCATGTGGTCTCAGGAAAAGAGAGCAGTCATCTGTAAAATGGGGTGACAGCGGTCCTTTCTGATAGAGTTGTCATAAGGGTTCAGTGAGACTCCATGAAAGAACGCCTGTCACATAAAATATGCTTACTCAGTAGTAGTAGTTGTTATTGTTGTTGCAGGCAGGACAGCTCCACGTGGGACGCAGCCCCATTTGTAACTGTCTACACTCTAGGGAGGCTAACCTTGGCTTGCCTGTCCCTCTCCCTTCCAGATTGAGCGGCAGCTGTTTGAGGAGACTGTGAAGACCCTCAATGGCTTTTATGCTGAGGCTGAGAAGATCGGGGGCAGCTCCTATCTTGAGGGCTGCCTGGCTTGTACCACGGCCTACTTCATCTTCCTCTGCATGGAGACCCACTATGAGAAGGTGGCACCACCCCAGCTCCCTGCAGCCCCTCCCCGGGCTTCCTGCCGCATGCTCACCCCCATGGGCCCCTGTTTTCACAGGTTCTGAAGAAGATCTCCCGCTACATCCAGGAGCAGAATGAGAAGATCTTCGCGCCTCGAGGCCTGTTGCTCACGGACCCCGTGGAACGTGGGATGAGGGTTGTATCCTTCCTGGCTGTTTTGTGTGAGGGCACAGAGCTGCCAGTCCCTTTGCTCCCTGATGAGGCTGCCAGGAATTGGGGGCCACCCTAGGGACCTCTGCTTGGTGTTTCCCTAAGATTCTGACATGGTTGATCATCAGTTTTCCTCTACCATAGTTACTGGGCTAATTGTGAGCGTCAGGGTTTGCGCGATTGCGCTGCCTGTAATCAGAGCTTCTTATACACCAGATGCCGTTTTGAGGGCTTTGAAAACATGAACTCATGTAACTCCCACCACAACCCTGAGAGGCGGACACTGCTTATTCTTCTTTGTACATGAGGACACTGAAGCGAGCACCTGGCTCACAGTCCTAGATGGGCGAAGAGCCAGGATATGAGCCCAGGCTCACTCTTATCTCCAAGGCTGCTCCGTCCCTTGAGATAAACAAATCCTCCAGTCTCCTGTGATCCTCCTGTCATCTCCTGTGATGGGTCCCATCATCCCCTGGTCACAGATGAGAAAAGAGAGGACTAGGATCAGGAGATGCCCCAGGCTTGCAATCCTGATGAGAGGCTGGGAAAGTGGGTAGGTAAGTTCTGCTGATTCCACCGAAACATGGGGTTCAGGTAGGCACACATCACACTCACCCCAGGTACCAGCAATGAGAATAGAATGGGTTCCTTTTTGTCCAAGTTTTATCTGTTTATTAGTACAAGTCTGCAGTACATAGTGATTATGTTCCCCAAAGGGAGTTGATATAGTTTACTGCAAAACTGAAGTGAAGAAAAAAACCAAAATCTCACTTGGTGTGTTACATACTTTATTTCATTTAATCTTCACAGCGGTCCCGAGATTCTGTTATCCCCATTTTATAGATGTGATCACTGAGGGTTAAAAGTTACATAACTTCACATGACTGGCTTAGCCTGTGAGCGAGCAAGCCAGTATTTGAATTCATCACCCTGAAGTCCTCGTGCTTCCCAACGTGTAATGCCCCCTCCAGGGCCTAGGGCAGGATATGGTCTGTTGTGATCCTGGCTGTGCACCCAGGTCAGATTTGGGCCCTGTAAGTCTGTTGGGTACATGAGTGAACACGGATGGGCTTGGGGAATGCAAAACTCCCCTGTTCCACCATCCAGGAGGAACACAAGTTTGACTCCCTTGCCCCCACCTCCCAAGGCCCCTGCTCTGTAGCCTGTGGCTGTGGCACCCCTTAACCAGCAGCCCAGATCGAGATTTCCATCTACGAGGACCGGTGCAGCAGCGGCAGCTCCAGCAGCGGCAGCAGCAGCGGCAGCGGCAGCAGCAGTGCTGGGGGTGGTGGCGCAGGGGCCCGGTGACTGGCCGAGAGTCCCTGCAGGGAGGGGTACGGCCGCAAGGAGGGCCTTGCAGACCTGCGGCGGCTGCGCTACCAAAGCACCCGCTTCTGAGTCATTCTCGGTGTCCTGCCCTGCTCCCCTGGGGTGGTAGGGAGGGTGACATCCATCCCCCCCCCGCCCCCTACTGTCTGCAGGATCCCTATTTCCTCATTGGGGCCCTTCTTTCCCTGTGAGGCTGGTCAATGTCACTTGGAGCCAGACCTTCCCAGGACAGGCTAGGGTGGAGAGAACGCAGGGCAGCCTCTTTCTTTTTTTTTTTTTTTTTTTTTGGCGGTACTGGGGATCGAACTCAGGACCCTGCACTTGCTAGGCAAGCGCTTATTCCACTGAGCTATATCCCCAGCTCCAGGGCAGCCTCTTTCTTCTGCGGCTTTCTTTCCTTCCCCAATAGCCTGAAGAGGGCCTAGAGATTTCCCACCCTGCATGGTTCCTCACCTCAAAGCCCACGTCCACCAGGACCCCCTCTTGCTCTCTGTGACTGTTTCCCAGTGTCACCTGTTTCTGGCCACCGTGGGGCCCCTGCCTGCCTGTGATCCTGCCTCTGAGGAACTGGAGGTGTGGGGAGATGAAGGCTGCAGTGGGGAGCAGGTCAACTGCTGCTGCTCTCTGAGACCTGTTCTTCCTGTCTTCCCCCTGGAGCTGGAGGCCATCTCAGCCTTGCCAAGAAGCAGCCAGCTCTGAGACTTTGTAGTCCACCAGGCACTGGCTGTGGGCTGCACAGCTTGGGAACTTCTGTGGGGGCCTGGAGCAAGTCCTTGCACAGAGATATAGCTGTGGGGAGTTTGAACTTTCTGTACCAGAGCCAGCATTCAGATGTCAGAGCCTGTGTGAATGTGTGTGAGTGCACTTGTGTGCATGGTGCACAAATGTGTGACCATGTGCATGTGTGTGAATGCACCCAGGCGAGTGTATGCATGTACAAGTATATTGTACGAATCCCCAGATGTGCACGGGTGCGTGTTGATCTGAGTGAGTGCACACGCATATGAGCATGTGTGTGAACATTCTCCTGAAGACCTATATAAGAGCCCTGTGCAAGTGCTTGTATAAGTGCTCATGAGCCTGAACACACATGTATGAATGTGAATGTCTGAGCACATGAGTGCGTGTGTCTGTGTGAGAATGACTTGCGTGTCCCCTGGGTGCTGTATGACTGCTTCTCTCTGGGTCCTGCTTTGTCTCACTCCATGATGGTCTACAGCGTCTTGTCTGTGTGGATCCAGCTTGACCCTGTAAACCCTGAAGACTCCTGCTCCTTGCCTGGGCTCTCAGCTTTGGTCCTGGTTTATCTCCCACCTTCTGATTCCCCTGTGCACATTCTAGCAGAAGACAGATGGGGTCCTAGGAGAGCAGAGCCAACCCTTGGGTGGCTTTTGGTGCCCCTCTCCCAGCCCCACAGTGGTACAGGGCACTACAGACACTGCCTGTTCAGCCTGCCCAGGTCCCAGAGCTCACAGGCTGTGAAGTGAGGCCTCCTCAGACATTCAAAAGAGCCAGTGATGTGCAGGGGCGAGGGCAGAACTCTTTTCACAAGGAAAGAGGGGATGTCCAGTCAGCAGTACTCTGCTTCCTGAGGCCCACAGGAGCCGGTGGGAAGGCAGCAGGCTGGGCCCAGAATCCTGAAGTTGGGCGGGAAGGGGCTGCCACCTCAGCCGGCAGGAGGTGCTAGAAGTGGCTATGAAACACCAGCTCCTTCGGTAGCTTTCTGGAGCCAAAGAGGGGCCTAATTTTCCATTGGACTTTCCCATGGCGGAGCAGGAGCCTGCCCAGAAAGCTGGAGGAGAGTGGAGAAGCCCTGAGTCCTCAGGGAATCTGTGACCCAGTGGGTCCTGGTGCAAGGATCCCCAGAGAGCTGCGGCCCACTGGGCTCCACTGTGGCCTCTGACTCCTAGCTGTGGTCCATGCCCACTTGGTCGTCTATGTCACTGGGTCTTGTGTCTGACTTGTGCATCTCCTGTGGGAGACTTTTTAAAATTTCTTTTTCCAATAAAAGGACTTGCCCAACTTTAGCATCTGTGCTGCGCTCTCTGCCCTCCCCTTGAGCAGATGCACATGAGCCTGAGCAAGCTGGTTGAGTGCACACTTGAGGAGGACGCAGACCCAGTGTGTGCATGGGGGACTGTGGCGTCTTGAAGCCGATAGTTTAGTGGGGGAGGTAGGCAGTGCAGGCCCTCTAATCTGAATATTTCAGTGGGGGCAGCGTTCATAGCCTTGGGCCAGGGAAGGAGGTTCAACTGAAAGCCAGGCTGAAAGTATTTGATTCATGAATTAGGTTATTCCCATTTCCCAAGCTCTTACCTAGGTTGGGACTTGTAAGGGGTTAGAGCAGTACTAAAGACTAGAAAGTAGGTGGGTATTGGAACCTAGCACAGTTGTGTCTTTGATTTTATAAAATGAAACATTTATTGAGCACTTACTGTGTGCCACCATGTGCTACAGGTGGAAGCGGATTTAAAGGTGACCTGAATCTTCTCATAAAGGTGTAATGAGGCCCAGAGAGGTGAAATGATTTATCATAGGTCACAGAGCTGTTTGATGAGTTTAGAACCAAGACTCCCCACCTAGTGTGTACTCTGACACCATGGGAATGAAATTCAGAGAGAAAGTTGCCTGAAGTAGTGGGGAGTCTGGGGCCAGGGCCTGTCAGGACAGGTACAGTCCAACCATAACGGGTCCATGGGCCAAAAGTCTGTTCCAGACCATATCTGACCAGTGTGGCAACAGCTTGGGTCTGTGGGGTGGGGAGTGGGGTCCCCTCTGGGTAGTGCTGAATGGGACTTTGAATGTGTTAAAGCTCCTCACTGCCACTAAGGAACAGCCAGGCATTTACCTGAGCTGCAGCCAGCCTGGACCTCTACCTCTGCTCACAGCGGGGCGGGGTGTGGGCTGTGCTCTGGTGTCCACAGGTCATTTCATAGTGTTCTCTGGAAGAGGAAGTTTATTCTCTCCTGAGGCCAGACTTGAACCCCAGCCAAGCTGTTCTAGGGAGGAGGCCCTACAGTGGGCTGAGGATTTCCAAACTGGTAAAATTCTAGGGGCTCTGAGAGGCACTTTCAAACAGCAGTAATAAGGATGATAAACAATAGCTAACACTGACTTAGCTCTTACTATGTGCCAGGCACTAGGCTGTGGCTCTGCAATTCACTGTTCAATCCTTATAGCAGCCCTCTATGGTGTGGATGAATATTATTCCCATTTTGCAAATGAAGAGATCAAGAAACAGTGATGTTAAATTGCCCAAAGTCAAATTAGGAAGTGGCAGAGCTTGGCTTTAAATCTAGTCAGTTTGACTCCAAATCACAAGGAAGAAAATAAAGATATCCAGCTTCAGACACCCCTCAGCCATCTGAGGGCTAGGATCTGGCAGCCTGTCAGAGAAGGACTTGGAGCTGTACCTGGGCTCTGAGACAGGGCTGGTTACCTGCATGCCTGAGGCGTCACACGTGTGTGGTACACTGTGCTCACAGGCATGCGGGACCCACAGGAGCAGCCTGGCAAAGGGCAGTGGAAAGACCCTTCTTTGCAGGCCAGGTGAGGTGTGGCTTCCCTTTGCTGGCCTCGTTTTGGGGCAGTTGTTTCCAGCCGGTTCTGGTTGCGGCCATGTCCCTGCATCCCCTTTACTGCCAGGGACAGGCCCCATAAGGACTTGGGGAGCAGAACTCTGCTCCTGTCTCAGCCAGGCTGCCCCCAACTCTTCGCCCCCCCCAGGGGGCATAGCCCACCTGGCACACCCACACAGCTCTCCCTACGCGCACTCTCCCAGCTTTTTTCCTTTGGCCAAAAGCAGGGGATGTGTGTGCCGCCACAGGGCTTACAGAAGCGTGACTGCCGCTGAGTGGCAGAATCACGCACTGCATCTGGAGTCAATAGTGGAGGCTAAGAGAGCCACCTGGCAATCTCCCCCTCAACCCTCCAAACCAGCCCCTGCTGTCGCCATCTGCAAGAAGCTTTCATGGCTTCTAGAGGCGTGAACGAGGGTGGGGCTGTGTGGCGGTGACTCTCTTCTCATGGCTGGCGCCTCCGAGCACCACAGACTTGGGAACCCCCGTCCCCCACAGCGTATCTTTGGTTCGCACAGGGGGCATCCTGCCCTGCTTTGGCCGCATTGTTTACCCATGAGGGAGATGAGACAAATGCCACTCTAGGTCAGACCTGAATTTCAGCTCCAGCTTTATGCCATAACATCAGTGCATGCTAGAGACTCCTGGACCTGTGGTTTTCACCCTTTCCTGCAACTGTGAAAAACTGCCAATGCCCGATCTATTCCTTGAGATTCTGATTTAGTTGTTCTGGGACCCCACACAGTTTGGGCATCAGGATTTTGAAAAGCTTCCCTGGTGATTCTAATGTGAAGGCAAGGTGAAGAATCCCTGGTCAGAGAGTGCCAAGAGCCCAAGGGCCTTTTATAGGCCGCTGAAAACACGAGACCTGAATAAAACACCTCCTGATTCCACAAAAGCACCCAGATGGAAAATGAGCAAAAACTGTATGATCCCACATAAAACAAATTCAAAGAGAGACAAAACTGATCTACCCGTGAGAACAAGGATTGCAGTTCCCCTGGGCAGGGGGCGGTGAATGGAAGGGGTCTGGGACTCCTGGGAGTGCCTGAGATCCTACTTTTTGGTCAGAGTCCTGGGAACAGGGGGTGCTCACTTCCTGAGAATTCATTACACCATATGCTTAAGATGTGCATTGCTCTGTACATGTGATATATGTCAATAAAATTCACCAAAGAGAGTTTATTGCCTCCAAAAAAGGAAAAGAGCACAAAACTGAAATTTATTATTAAAGCTCTACAAGTGTAACACATATATCAATCAAGTCAACCGAATTCAGTTTGATGTGTGTATTTATGTGCACACATATGTATATATTTTTTCACTGTGGATATGGACAGAAACGAAAGTGTTTGATACGATCAAGGTGGGCCTCCAGAAAATAAGGTTCCTGGTGCCTAAGAAAATCTTAAAACAGCCCAAGTTCACACCAGGAGGTATTAACCTTGATCCCCTGCACTTGTGTGCACGATCAGACCTTTATCTAGGGGGAGAGAATCCATAGCTGTGAGCAGATTGTCAAAGGCGTATGTGACCCCTACCCCATAAGAGGTTAGGAACAACTGGTTTGGACGATTGAGTGAGAAACCAGCTGTGAACTTGCCCAGCATGAAACAGGCGCTTGGTAATGTCAGTTTTCCTCTGCTTTCAGGGTCCAGCCTTTAGGAGTTTCCACATGATCTTCTCAGGCGGCTTCTAGGAGGGTTTATTCTCCTGGCCACGCCAAGGGAGGACTGGTTTGAGCTCACACCTCTTCTCCCAAGAGGTCGTTCATGGGGTCTGTCACTTCAGCATCTACCGGATGTGGAACCTCACACGCAGCATTCTGGAGCTGTGCTGGGATTGTGTTTTGGATCAGGGAGGAGGGAAAAGGAGGAGGCAGAAATTTGAGGGAAGGGAATCAGAGGGTTGCTCCAGCCAGGAACTGCATAGCTTCCTCAACTTTCCAGGATTTCAGCTTTGTCATTTACAAAATGAGAGTATTATGGAATTGTCTGTTTGTAAATGATAATCTGTTTTTCCAATGTAAGATATTATTGTTATGTGGAAGTGACATGAGGACCTCATTATACAGTGGCCTCATGATACAGATTCAGAGCAGGTTTCAGATTCTTGTATGGAGCAGATTTATCCAAGGGTTCACTGATTCCCTAATATACACCCGTAACACTGGTGTACATTATTACTCCATTTAGTTCCCTAACACTCTGGTGGGTGGCTATATTCGAAATCTGATTTTATAGATGAAAAAGCTGATGTTCCAGATTGTTGGGTAGCTTGGCAAGGGCCCACAGCTGATAAGTGTCAGAACAAAGACGTGAACCTCAGTCTCTGATTCCAAATCCTGCTTTATTCTGTCACAGTCAGATGCAAGATAGCATTCACTGATTCATAAAGACAGATTCCAGACCCAGGGTGAAATATGTGCACAAGTGCAGACACAGAAAAATTAGTTTTGCAAAAGCACGGAGGTGCTCGTTATTTTGCAGTAATTCACATTATTGATTTCTCTAATGGAAAAGTGACTGGGGACCAGCTACCACCTGAGAGCAGAGCTGAGCGAGGCCCCGGAAGAGGAAACATTACACACCGCTTACAAGGCCTCAGATATGGTGAGGGCGGGGCTCTTTTCCCTCCCACCCCCAATTAATTGGTAAGCTCTTTGAGGAGAGGTCTTGTCTTACTCATTTCTACTTTCTCCTCTCCACCCCAGTTCCTGTCACGGGTCCTCACTCTCGGCAGGTGAGCAGCTGGTGCAGCCCATCCCAGGCGGGTAGGAAGAGGGAGAATAGACCCTGTGTAACCCGCAAACCTGGAGCAATGTGCCGCTGAGAAGTAGCAGTACAAGCTGATGCAGATGCAGACGGGTGGCGGGTGGCAGTCACTGAGTGATGCATTAACTGAAGTGGTCACTGTGTAACCCAAAGGGTAAAAGCTGTGACTGCAGGCTGTCCCTGCACTGGGAAGGAGCTCTCAGCATCGTCTCTCTGGCTGTATTCTTGTGGCTCTGCTCTGACTTCTTGGGAGAGAAGAGAAGGAAGCAAACCTCCTGACACTCAGCCTCTGTCTGGCTCCCTAAATGGGGGAAGGTAAATCCCTCTGGGACTTAGTGCTTTGTCTAGAAGTCTGGGCCTGGGTGAAACCTCAAGGGTGGATGGATGGATGGATGGATGAGTGGAAGGGTAAGTGGATAAGCACAGAGAGGATGGCTGTGGGGAGATGCTTGATGGATCTGAGACTGCTTGGCTTGAGATGGATGCTTGTAGACCCTGGAGAGGCAGATGAGTGGATGGGTACTGATCGGCCCTGGGCTTCTGTGCAGTTCTAAACCCAGAGCTGGACTCTTCAAAGGGAAGATGCTGTGTTCATCCAGTCCCCAGAAGAACTCTGAGTGATGGATGTGTCTTGTTGGGGAGGATTCTTATAGGTCTACTATCATCCCAGTTAATGACTTATAGATTGTTGTAAAATAAGGCACTGCTAGAAGTGAAACCAGGAGGTCAAAGGGCCGAGAAGAGATTTTATAATAATCTCCGCATTTCATCAGACCATGCACTGGTCAGCATGCCTTACATGCCTTATCTCCTGGGGGCCTCACCACCATTCCTTAAGGTAGTTATTATTGGCTACATTTTGTGGCTGAAGAAGCTGAGGCTCAGCGAGGAAATAACTTGCACTGGGCCACTTCAGAGTGCAGGTTTAGGTTTCAAATCTGAGTCTTTTCTACAGTGTCTGGTAAAGACAAAATTTTCAGGGTAGATGGATGGAAGGGATGAAGCAGGGCCACAGGAGATTTGCCCCAGGTGTCTAAGAAAAAACCATGGAAAGAGGACTCTTTCACAGGGGGCTCAGGCACTGAGGCTTCCCAGTGACAGTGCCTTGGAGACAGCCACATGCTGCTGTATCTCCTTGTGTCTGCCTTGAAGGCTGTAAATCTTGAAACTGCAGACTGACGTCTGGCCTAAATGTGTGTCTCTCCCACAGTCCCTAAGAGCAGCAGCCGGGGAACTGGGTGTATGTGTCTCCTTCCCTAGAGCTCTGCAGAGGGAGAAAAGTTAGCCTGTGGATTGGGGTGCAACAGTGATTCAAGGGTAAGATTCTTTCATCTGCTCTGGGCTGGCTATGCAGATGGAGTTGTCTTTTGGGGATTACTCTGACTCCAGGCTCCTCTTGGAGCTCTGGGTGAGACTTCCTGGAGAGAGAGGACAGAGTCTCCTTGTGCCTCAGCTTTATCCCTGGTGCTCCTGACCCTGCCTCCCTCTTCTCAGAGGCTCAGGTGCCTCCTACACTCCATCCCTTCCTTCAGAGCCTAGTCCCAGCTATGTTCCAAGGCTTATGCACAGCTCTTCTGCTTACTTCGTGGGCACAGGCCCTGGCTCAGTCTTTACATCAGCAAAATGTGAAGGATTTAATCAGCACAGCGCCCCTTATTCCTGGGATTGTTCATGTGCTTGTACTTCTGAAATGTTTGGAGGGGACTCTCCCTCTCTCCCTCTCTCTCTCTCCCTCTCCTTTTCTTTTTCTCTCCCTCTCTCTCTGTGCTGCTGGAGTGAGCTCCTTGGAGGAGAAGTAGGCAGGGTCTATCTGCGAGGAGGCTCAACAGGGAGGCACATTCATGTGTTCCTCAGGAAAATCACAATGCCTCTTTGGGCCGTAGTTGCCTCTGGATTTAATGCTCTAGGATTTTGAGAGTCATGACTGCTGAATCTCCAGGCCGGGTCACCAGTTTCTGGTGACCTCTGCTCTGTGTAGCCTGGTTGATCCTTGGCCCACTCTTCTCTGAGTGCCTTATTTTATGACTCTTCTCTCTGGGATCTCTTAGCACTCTCTCTAAGCACTAAGCTAAACATGGCATAGCCCAGGTCTGGTAGGTAGACTCTGCCTCATTATGGCCACTGGGGTCCTGTGGTCTCTTTCTTGCTAACTTGTCAGCACCTTGTGGGTGGCCAGGGTCCTCTATATCTCTCCTCTGTGGATTCTAAGTGTTCTGGGTGGCACATGCTGGGAAGCTCAAGAGTTTTGGCATTGAATAGGACCAGGTTCCATCATGGACTTCACTACTTCATACTAATAATATTTCTAGTTTCTTGGGGTAGTTACTCTGTGCTGGGCACAGTTTTGAGTTTGAATTACAGTGTTTGCCAGTTTAGCTAGCTGTGGCCTGGGGTAACTTATTCTTTCCGAGCCTCAGTTTCTCTGGTAACAAAACAGACTACTAACTTTTGTCTTGTAGGGTGGGTGAGAGGGTTAAGGGAGAATATATGTAAAGATTTTGCCATGTGGTCAGCATTCCATAAATGTCAGCTCCTTTCCCCGAGAATATCTTTTTCTTTTCTTGCTTCTCATTTTCCTCTGATGTCCTACCCTTTGACCACATCACTGTTCAATCTCAGTTCCTTAAGAGGACAGAGCCACTGAAGGCAGAGGTTGGCATTATCTTTGGTGTTAACTAGCCCGGGCTCTCCTGCCCTCCTTCTTCCTCCTTCTAGGATGTGCCTGTTGCTAAGAGACGCAGCATCAGCCGCTGGCAGGTTCCGGGCCTCATGTCTGGCGTTCTGGTCACACAAAGCAGCAAGAGGAAGGGTGATACGGGAGAGGGGAAGAGAGGGTCTCGGCGTGCCTCTGGGGCTGGAGTCTGGGTGGAGCTATGGCGTGGGATCTTTGGAAAAACTCAGCTCCCTGTCTCCACACGGCTCTTGGAGATTAGAGTGGAGCTAAGGCTTGCGATGGAGTTCTGGGACACCAGTTTGGCTGTGATCCCCTGACCCTGGGAGGGGCCATAGCAGCCAGAGCGACTCATAATCAAACTCTTGGCCCTCAGAATGGCACCTTCCCAGAGCAGGGCTGGCAACCGTGTACATGCTGAAAGCAGGCAGCAGATGATTCGCTGTTCTGCCCAAGACACCAGCCATGCTCCCCGGAGAGGGTGTTCTCCTCACCAGTAAGGCCACCTCTTCTTGCAGGATTGGACATGACCTGGGGGAGGATGGGCTGGGTTCCCTTGTCTTCCAGGGACTTCATTTCTCCTTCCTGCCCCAGTCCATCAGGCAGGGCAGCATGAGAAAGCAGAGCTTTTGGGTAAACCTGTCGGTCACCCAAATGAAGAAGGCATGAGTGGAACCCAGTGCTGCCTTTGTCCCAGCTGTTGTGACCTTGACATCATTTAGTTTATCTGTGAAACTGGGGTAATTACAGTGCTTTCCTCTTGGGATTGTTGCTAGGACTAAGAGAGTTGATTCTTGTAAAGAGTTTAGATCTGACCCAGACACGCCGAGCTCACTAAGGGTGAGCTGTTATTGGCATTTCCAGGGGTACAGTCAAGGGGAGAGGCTCTATCCTTGGACAGAATGAAAATGGTACTGTGGCTACTGCTACTGTTTGGCTTTTCTTGAAAATGGGAAGTGTGGCAGCACAGGCCCATGGCCCCACGCAGAGGCAGTGGGTTGTGGCCTCTCCATTTGCATGCTCCCTCCACAGCCCACTTCATTGCTCATCTGCCCCTGAAGGCTTCTGTTATTTTTGATACATCTTCATGTCCAGCACAATCCAACAAAGATGTCAGGACTCCAAGTGGGGCCATGGGACAAAGAAAAGACGCACTGTGTGCTCGGAAGGGCACAGCAAAGGTTTGAACTCTATGGGTCCTAGAGGAAGAAGAATTAGAGGAGAGAGGAGCAGGGAAATTCCCAGAAGGTTCTCAGTATGCTTGCTGAGTGAATATGTGGGTGAATGAATGGATGAAGAGGGCTTGCTTCTGGTGTGGGAACCCAAGAATTTAGCTAGACTTTTCAGGAAAGACTCCCGGTGTCCCTCTCCCATCCCTGTACTGAGCTCCTCCATCCCTATCCCTGAGGCTAGGCAGTGTGGAGACAGCATGTTTCGTTTGCTTGACATGGTGTACCTGGACCCCAGCTCAGTCCCTGGCACCCAGCAGGTGTCCAGCCAATATTTGTGGAATGAACAAATGGATCAAATGGAAAGCCTTTCTACTGGACTGTGGGTGCTGTAGTTGTGTTCTAAATGGCCGGGGCCTCGAACCCCTCTTAATTATGCACCACCCATGAAATTCAACGTTCAGGAGTGCAAGGCCTCCTCTGAGAGATGGTGTCACCTCAAAGATCCTGACGTGCTTGACAGGCTCCTCCCCAGCTGTTCTGTTTCTCATTTCTCCTGCAGTTGTGTGTGGCCGCCAGCTAATGGGCTCTGTTATCTTGTCATTCATGGCTGCATTTGGAACCATGCCTCTGTGTGCTTTGGGTTTTGCTTATCTCACGATCTTAGATCCCTTGTTCATTTCTAACAAGGCAGCAGCTTCCAGAATGATTAGGGGACGACAGAGCTGCCTACTGCCCCTCTGACAAGATGGCACAGTGGGAAAGGCTCCTGCCCTGGCTCAGAGACCAGCTGGCTCTGTGACCTTGGGCAGAATGGCCTTGATCACTCTATCTCACAGCCTCCTCTCGCAGGCCTTTCCAGACCTTTAATTTACGTCAATGCGCAGGAATGGGCTTGCTAGAAGTAGAGTGACTTTTAGTTGGTATATGCTTCTCAGGGAAATTGTAGCTGTTTTCATTTTAAAACTTTTCACTGAAGCTGCCGTTCTAAGTGCAAAAACAGTACTAGCTACAAGAAATTCATATTTGTGATTTATTGGGAACATTATTAGGATATCGGAAAAGGGTAGTTTTTTTGTTAAATATGTTTTTAAAAGGCCTGCTGCATTCTTAAGTGTGATTTTATTATATCTTAGAGCAACTTTTTCCCCCATGAAGAATAGATCTGTGATTTATAACATGCTTTCACTACCTGAGGCTGGTTGTGAGCATATTCTGTGGTGTTACATCATCTCCAAAGACTGCTCAGCCTACAGGAACTTCCAGCTTTCGAAGATACTGCAAAGGCTGAGTTGAAGTACCTTTCTAGCAATCAGGGTAGCCTGAGACTAGCCATATCTATATCCAGCCACACAGAGGAGGCATAGAAAGGGAAGAGTCTACTGGTGCATGGACACACCTGTAGTCCTGACACCTGGGAGGCTGAGGCAGGAGGGTTGCTGTGAGTTCAAGGCTAGCCTGGCATATGTAGTAAGTTCAAGGTCAGTACAAAATACACGGTGAGACTCTGTCTCAAAAAACAAAGCAAAGCAAAGTAAAACAAAATAAACCAAGACACTCTTCGGGAAATATTAGCCCAATTCTCTTATCATTTAGGTTAGGGAAAGTGAGTCAGGTGGTAGAGATGTGACTTCCCCCAAGTCAAAGGCCGTGAGTACTACCCCTGTGTCTTTCCCCTGCTCATTTCATACCCCTTCCTGGTCCAAACCCTTTGCAAACTCATTGTCCGTGCCTGGGAGTGGTGCTTTCCTTGTATCATGACTGGCCTTCCCAGCACCTCCTGGTGGGAGGCCTGCTGCTAACCCAGCGTTCCAACCAACATCTTCTTGCCCAGACACATTTTTTTCCCCTACCAGCTAGGTGCTAATATCCAGTAGAGAGTTTATTGGCATATTTCTCCAGAGAAGAGGCTGGAAGACTTAGCAAGTTTAAACTGTAACATTTTTATCAAAAGTCCCACAGGGCCACCCCCTGCACTCCCATTATCACCATCAACCCCAATAAGGCTTTTGCTACCACAAGAATTCAGGGCACACGAAGCAGCAACCGCACAGGCCCAAGCAGCAGGCACGTGGTACATTATCAAATCAACCAAGCAAGCATCCACCTGGGAGCCATGTTTGTTAAGAGCGAAATAAGAAGCTCCCAAGACACTGAAGATACAGAAGAGACAGGACTATCTTGATTCCTCTGAAGGAGTGAGGGAGGTGTGATGGGGACAAGGGAGACTTTCCTTGTTTTCTCAGAAAACATGCAAAGAAACACTTCACAAACAGCCACGGTTGTACCAGTATTTCAGGAGCTTCCCTTTTTAAAGATGACCACCCCTGCTGTCCATTCAGAGTGAGGACGAGGCAGAGTCTACCGGGGGGTACAGAAAGACAGGCAGCAGGAGAGATTTAGTTTTCCACAAAAGTTGTTAGTTTGTTTTGTTTTTTCCTTTATTGATGGGATTTAAAGTGCATATAACTGAAGGCAAAGTCCAAGGCCTAGAGAAAGATATGAGGCCCGAGGGAGAGGCTCAGAGATTCTAAAGGCAGCCGAAGAATACCCACCTAAAAAGGCCACTTGAGCTGCAGAAAGGTAAGGCAGGGAGAAGGAGAACAGGGGACAGAGAAAGGGGGTCGGGGAAGCGGGGAGGGAAGAGTTTGGGAGGAAGAAGACAAACACCAATTCAGAATTTCAGACAGCGGTGACTCACGGTTCATCTCCAAGCTATGAAAATATGGGCTGCCCTCAAGGTGGGAACACCAGGGCTAGGAGATGTGAGAACAGTAGCCTCAGGCCAGGACAAAGCACCTGAGGGCATTCAGGTGGTGGTAGCAGCGGAGGGGCTTCTCCAAGCCTCTGTCACGGTCTCCTTAGAGACTCAACATGAATCTAAGGTGGCTCTGTCCATACAGGAGAAGGCAGGGACTAGGGACCTGGATTTGGGGCCCACCCAGGGCTCCCCAGTGCATGGCAAGTTCCCTTTGCTACTAACTGTGGCTGGGGCCCCACTCACCCACACAGGCTGTGCCATCCTCATTGGGCTCGTAGCCCCGACTGCACCTCTTGTTGGTTCTGCACCTGTAGCTTCCATAGGTGTTGACACACACGGGCTTGTCTCGAGGACACACGAATGGGAACTGGATGCACTCATTGGTGTCTGAAAGGTGGGGGCGGCACTCACCAGGGAGGTGTGGAGCGGGGCTTGTAGCTCAGGCCCAGTGTGCTCACCCACTCTGTGACCTTGGGGATGGCCCTTGTCCTCACTGGGCATGTCCCTTTTCCTTACTTCAGTTCCCTTCTCTGGCTCCTTTTGTACTTGACCTCTACATTTGGACGAGGGGTGCACTCAGGCTTGATCTTTTCTGTTCACCACAATTTGTCTAGGTGACCCCTTCATCCATGGATCACTGCAAACTTCAGCCATGACCTTTCCTCTGGGCTCCAGACTTGTGAATCCCATCACCGATGACCTACTTGACATCTGGATGTCTAATGCGTACAGATCCTCAAACTTAGGATATCCACAACAGAACTTTAGATTTCCCTCAGCACTTACACCTCTTCTGTCCCATTCCCATCCTCCCTAGCTCAATCCACGCCACCTCGATCCACTCCCCTGCTCCAGCAGAAACTGGGATGGTCCCTGAACACTCCCTTCTCCTCTCACCATCTGCAATCCCACAGCATGCCCTATCCGCTCTGCCCCGCTGTACTCTGCTTCTCTGTCCACTTTGCTCGCTCATCTGCCACCACCCTATTCCCAGCCACCGTGATCTCTTGCCTGGATTTCTGCAGTTGCCGCCTTACTGGCCTCCTGGCTTCCACTCTTCCCTCCAATCCAATCTGCAATTCAGCAGTCAGAGTGATCTTTTAAAAATGTGAATCGCATCAGGTCACTCTTCTGCTTAATTTTCAAGTGCCGTAAGAACAAAATCTAGACTCTTCCCTGGAACCTCAAGCCCCTCCTGTAGACGGCCCTGCCTCCTTGTCATCTCAGGTGTGAACGCCTCTATTGCACCAAGTCCTGTCCTTTTGAGAGCTCTCTGCCCCTGCTTTTCCAGCTTCCAGGAAATCTCTCCTTTCAGCTCTTTCTGTAGCTGGACCTTCCTCCTGCTTCAGGACTTGGTTGAGAGGTCCTCTCATCCACAACATTCTCCTCCTGGCTTACAGGGCTCTTAAACTGCCTTGCCCAGAGGTGTGGTCCGTGTTTAGGGTCTGCCCCCCTCACTAGAGTGAGCTTTCCTCAGGGAAGGGGTTGAGCTGCATCCCAGCACCCAGGGTGTTATTTGGTACCACAGAGCAGGAACATCTCCGGCTGCTAAATGATGAAAAGGAGGAGGGCTGGCCTGGCTGGCTTAGAGAGCCTTTTGGCACGCAGAGAAAACTGGTATTTCTAGGAGCCTCAGTGTCTGTTTAGCATAGAGACATAGAGAGTGCTGGGGAGTCACCTTTTGCTCCCCAACTCCTGTAGCTGTATCCTGCCTGGCAGGGCCTCTGTGGGACACTGCTGCCCCACTCTGTGCCTGCCCGACTCCTCATCAGCTGCCAGGTCCCAGCTTCAACCTTGCTCACTCTAGGCCACGTGCAAGGACCCTCCCTAGACTGACTTAAGTGCCATCTTGGTGCTCCCAAGCTCTTGCCTCTGTCCGTCCCGACCCTGATCCCCCTGTGAGGTCATAAGCTATTCACTTGTGGGCTTCTCCACTGGCCATCAGCTCCACAGCGAGAGGGCTGTGTCTGTCTGGTTCATTCCTAGATTTGGTCTAAGGAAGGAGTAACCCTGGGGCTGACCCCTCATTTTCCTGCACTGGGAGAAGACTTGAGTTTGAAAGTCTTCTGGACACAGCCTCTAGACTGTCCCTTCTCATCATTCCAGGGCCTTGGGAACTTTCAGCAGGTCACTGGACCCTCACGGATCTGCCATTTGTCAGTGTCACAGTGACCTGACCCCCACTCCTGCATCAAGTTGCAGCCTCCTGTCTGCATTGTGACCCACCCAGCACAGTTTTGTCTAAATGCCCCGAGCAATGTTCATGCTTGCCTGCTAGCCCTGTTGCTGGCTGCTCCCCTGGCTGGCCATGGCATATGGCTGTTCCACCTGCACCAGGGTGAAGCAGGCCCACCCCCAAACACCACGGACCTCAGTGTCCATGTGGTGGCATGTCTCCTCTCCAGACTGTTCTCTCTGTCTTCATGGCACGTAGGCACTGCCAAGTCCCAGCACTGCAGTGACTCAGCCTAAGTCACTGACATCTCTTGGTGAGTCACATGGTAGTTGTCTTGGCATCTGGAGCCCTGGAACAAATAGCATCTTCCTCTCCTTCCCTTTCTGCCCCCTGTCTGCACCCTAGACCTTGTTGTAGGTCTGACTGCCATGTCTGAGAGAGACCCCAGCCCCTGCCCCATCCCCTGGTGCCTTCAAGCAACTCACCCATGCAGTGGCCACTTTCCTGCTGGGAGAATCCTTGGCCGCACTGCAAAGTGGGCAGAAGCAGAGATACCGGTGAGTCAGGAAGATCTCATCTCAAGTTCCTTCCTAGTCAGATCCACAAAGCAGCTATCACCCTGACCTCAGCATGAAGGGGACTCTTAGCCTCAGGTCTAGGGGAAGCCCTCCCTCCTAGGACATTTTTCTTTGCACCGAGAATGTGGGGAGGGGAAACCAAGAGCATATAATTTAAACTCCTGCCCATTTCCCTACACATGGGATCTGTGTGCCTGAGCGGAGATCAATCCAGAGCTGCTTCCTCAAAGAGCCCCAGGAGGCCCTGCTATGGGGCCTGGGACCCATTCTTAGGGCAATAGGAGGCCTCCTTCAGAGACCTGGAAAGAATCTGGAGGGCAGCAGAGACTGAGAGTCAATTCTTAACCGTGCTCACAATTGGCTATGCAGCCTCAGTGGGGCTTGGGTGCCCTCCCTCTCTCCTAGCCTCAGTTTTCTTTCTCTGGAAAATGGGTGTAGAACAGTTACCTGACAATTCCCCATGATTTCTATGAGAAGCAGAAAAGATATGAGTGTGATGGTATGGTGCAAACTACAAATGGAGAAATCATTTTGAATCCTTCCCTTTGCTAAGATTTCCATCATGCTCCAGGCCAAGTCTATAGATTAGCCTGTGGGGTTGTAGCTGATATCTGCTTTTCTGGTTAAGAGGCCCAGACGCCTTGGCCCACCTCCAGTGGGGCTGGGTCCTGCAGTTTGTCCTCATCCTGGGGGTAAGGGATCTCCAGCACTGAATTCATCTCCCTGCTGGCCACGCTCCGGCTCACCATCTTGCCATCTGGCCATGTCACCTCCACACTGCTGGCTTCATCTCTTCCTGTGGGAGGAAGGAGAGAGGTCAGTGGTAGAGGCGACAGGGGCTCTCAGCCGAAGGATGGACATTAATGTGTTCATTCATGTAATGGGACTGGTCATGGACCACTCTTCTAAGGGATTGGGAAATTAATAAGACAGATTCAAGGCACATTCTCTTTAGAGCAATGTTGCCCAATAGAAATTTCTGCAGTGGCGGAAGTCTTCTGTATCTGTCCTGTCCACTGCAGTAGTCCCTAGCCACCTGTGGCTGTTGAGCACTTGAAGTGAATTAAATTCATTACATTGAAATAAACACAGATGGCCAGTGACTACTACACTGGACAGCACGGTTGTAGAACTTACATTCTAGCTGACATTCCAGCCAGCATGATGCTAAATCTGGGGAAACATAAGGTCTGCTGGTAAACATGTTGGCTTTGGGGTTGTTATGGTTTGTGTCTGCATGCCCCCCCCCCAATCCTCATGCAGTTGTGAAGCTGGCTTCTAGATTTTTGATTGCTCCACAGTCCAATGTTGGGATTATGGGTGTGACTGCTACACCTGCCTCTGGGGTGGGTAGAGAGGAGAAGAGGCTTGCTCTTTCTGCTGCCACTCCTCCCTTTTTGCTCTTGTTGCTTTTGCTGTTTTTCCACCTCCATGAACTGTTGCCCTGTGCCACACGCCACTCTGTCTTGGAGCCAGCTGAGTATGGACTGAAACCTCCATGAACTGTAAGCTAAATAAACCTTTCCTTCCTTAATTCTGGGCATCAGATATTTTGTCCGAGTAATGAGAGAAAAGTAAGGAAGACAGGGGCCAGTGTTCTAATCTTGGTTCTACCACTTACTGGGTATTTAGAAAGAACGTAGGGTAAGGAGGTGGCTGGCAGACCCAGGGATGAATCCCGTAGCTTCAGCTCATTCACTGTGTACTCCTGGGCATGCCTGTTTTATTTATATTCATGGAACTGTGCTAGGGGCCAGGCCCTCTTTGGTCACCCGAATGTGCTTGTTCTTTTGGGGCTTCCATTCTCCATGTGGAAGACGAGCAAACATATGAACAAATAAATCATGTCAGATATTGACAAGGTCCTTGGAGAAAACAAAAATAGAGTAACAGGATAAAGAGGACTGGGTGGCTGTTTGGGGCCCTTCTATCTTGGGTATCCAGGACAGGCTCTAGGGGAGGAAGCCTTTGACCTGAGCTCTAAATAAAGACTTGGAAAAGATGGGGCAAAGGGCACTGAAGAATACCATTCTGCAGAGCTGAGACGTTTATGAAAGACAGGCGAGACTGAGACAATACTCATGGTTAATCTATGTGCACACATCCTTAAAGCAACGTGCTGTATCACTGGCAGAAAGCAGGTCAGGAAGACTCGTCAAGCGCAAAGAGAAACAGGCTGGTCCCTGTGGCGAAGTCAGGCTAATGATGATGGCTTGGGGTGAAGAGGAGGGGGCTGGACCTCACCTGTCGGGAGAGGCAGAGCCCCTGGTCCAGTCACAGAGCATAGATGGAGGGAGGGTACAGCTACCACCTCACCCACCAGGGTCCTGGTGGGGTACTCAAACCCATACACTCCCATAAACATCCTTTCTGGGCTGAAGAAACAACAGATCACCCACATGCATGCACTGCTATTTTTTTTCCTAATGGACACAGAGATACTGTTAGAAAATGAATTACATTTAAGGTTCTGTTGAATTGATACTGGCTTTTGGTTCTTACTGTCCACCAATGGATGTGACATTGGTAGCTGCTGGGGGGAGAGGGTCATCTGTGAGATATTTTGATATATAAAAGGGGTTCTAGTACTTAAAAAAAAAAACAGGGCTGCAAATTCCACAAACACTTTAAGAGAATCTGGTGTAGACACCTGTGTACAGAGGCCAAATAGTATGACAGCATCATTTTGAAGGGTAGGACCCAGCGTTATCTCTTTCCCAGTCCCAGGATGTCATGCTGCCTCTGGGAGCCCATGCAGGGACAGTAGTCATGGCGACAGGCTCCGGCCAGGGACCTGCACTCACAGCCCTGTTCCTCCCCATAGACACCCCTTCCTTCCCGTCCTAGCCTTCAGGGTTCGGGGTTTTTGCCCTATTGAGGCAGCGAAGACTTCTCTCAGGTCCCTGCTCCCCCTCATCTATAACTCCAAGGATGGAAACGGGGGTGCGCAGGGCCAGCCACGACTTTGTTCCCTTGTTTTGAACAACCTTGAGGTGCAAGAGATTTGGCATTTTTAGGGTATACAGTGCCCCAAATAAGTGCCACATGTAAAAAAGTAAACATCTCCAATTAAAGAAAAGGAGATTAAAAAAAACAATGTGTCTCAACTATACCGACTGAACAGCTATGCAAATACATTTTCTAGCTTGGCTGAAGTGCCACAAATAACTCAGCAGTCCCGGAATATTCATAGACTACTGCAAATTTACAGCCTGCACTTGTGGTGGGGTTCCAAGTCCTGCTTCTTCTCTCCCTTCCTCCCTCCAGGCCCAGCAGAGCTGACAAGCAGTATTAGGAGGATTGAGGCATACTCACTGGGCCTCAGTTTCTTTGTCTGTAAGATGGGGATGCTGTCCCAGAGCCCCAGCACTCATGGGAAACATAATCCTTCCCTGAAGTATGAACACTGCCCCTCTGATTAATGAACACCCTTATCATCTCATCACATCACCTCTTAGGGTGTCACCCTGCAGTCCCCAGAGGGCTTTCACTTGTTAACAATGGTGAATACCTACAATGTACCCCAAACTGTACCAAGAGCTTTATCATGGTGTGGCACTGAGTCCTCACAGCACCTCCACAAGAGGATGGGTATGAAATGAGTATGAGAGGAAGATATTAATTTTATTATTTCCATTATTTCAGACATGAGAAAGCTGAGATGCAGTGAGGTGAAGAGAATCGCCTCCACTCAGCTGAGGTCTGTCTGATCCCCGGACCCGTGTTCTCGGGACCCTTGTTACACTGCCCAACCCCAGCAAGGAAGTATGGCAAGGGCGAGAAAGAGCAGAGAACTGAGAACCAGACCGAACAAGGACAACTCTGTTAAAATGTCAGGAAGCCAACAGATAAAGGTCATCCTGTGCCCCCAAGACCCCAGGCATGTGCAAAGCCAAAAGCACTTGATCCGGCTTTCACAAACCTCATTTGCTTTGCAATTTTGACCACTGCCCTGTGGGCTTTTGGATGCCATGGCATTTCCTCTAAAAACCTTTTATGGTAAGAAAGCTCCCCTTCTACCTGGTATGCTGAGGCAGATACCTGGTCATGACTGTTAGTCCCCAACTTAGGTCTCTCATACTTCTAGGTTCTTTTTTTTTTTTTTTAATTTTATTTTAAAGACAAAAGAATGGAGACATATGAACCAGAAAAGCCATAAACAATATAGAAAATACAAAGTTATACAGAATATAGTAGGGAATTAGAACTGGATGTTGTATTACATAGTTATCTTCACATTAGTTAACACAAAAACATTAAAGGAAATACCAAATTATAGATAAGATAGTAGGG
>PVLD010017953.1:0-40304 GCA_004027595.1 Dinomys branickii | reverse complement strand
TTTGTTTCACCCTACCCCCTCCCTAGTTCCTTTTTCCTTTTGAACAATTTCTTCCTGTTTTACAGTATCTATTGTGCATTTTAATCTTTATTTACTCTTTCAGTTTCTCACACCAGTCTACAATTATATAACAAAATCTAACATATACCAGGAACTTGTACGCAATGAGTTTCCTCTTGGTAGATTGATTCTACCCTGACTGCATGGTGTGTAAGAGGGATAAGGGAAAAACCAGATGAATGAGGAGAGATACATTAGGAGCCAGGTTGTAAGACTCAGGATGATCTAGAAAAAGAGCACAGGAATGAAAGAATGAAGAAGACAGCAAAAGAATATTGAAGTGAACCAGAAAGAGAAGAGACAGTGTACATTCACATGAAAGTGTCCTAAAATCAAAAAAGACTTGAGAGAAGAGCAAAAGAAGACAGTAGAACAAATCAAACATGAAGGTAACATACCAACTGCTGGCTCTGGGGCTCCCTGGGAAACTGTCCTGCCACTGCTGGGCCACTCCGGCCGGCACAGCAGCTGCCCGTAGGCCACTGGGTTGTTCCCATTGCTGCTTGCCCATTGGCCCCATTTATTGTTTTGAGAAAAGTGATGTACTTTTCAGAGTTGCACGGCTTAACAGGCCCCCGCAACTATCTACCAGTGCCATTTTTCTCTTTTCCCTGTTTGAAAAAAAGGTGAACTATGGATGTATTATTCCCCAATACACTTATAGTTATCTACCTACCTGCCCACTTTCCTGTTTACCTGTCCATCTATCATGTGACTGTCTTTTTATCCAACTTCTGTACCTCTCTGTCCATCCTCCTGCCCATCTATCTGGGGCTGGGAGCTATACCTAAGCATACAGTTGAGGAGGAAAGGTGAGCACGCTACACCCACTGTGGGCCCACCTGTAATATTCCTGCTGTTTGAGATGCCAGGCAAAGTCACTTGGCCTCTCTGGGCCCTGCTTTCCTCATCTCTGAAATGAGAAGGAGGTACATGATCTCTCTCAGGTCCCTTTTAACTCTTTACTGTGATGAGGTAGAGTACATCAGTAACTTTTCTGAAATCTTTAAAGAAACAGTCTTAGTACAGAAAACTCATATCAAAACTTTAAAAAATTCTGAATAAATCTTTTCAAAATGACCTTCCACAATGGGGGCACCTTTAGTTGTCCTAATCACAGAACTGGAGAAATAGGTTCATAGGAGTGAAGGTCAGAGAGCTCATAAAGAGAGAACACTTTTCTTATGATGTGTGTCAAAAGCATTTTCTGTGAGCATTGTGTGTGTTTGGGCAATTGTGATGTGGAGGTTGCACTTTAGAACACTCTTCATGGAGATGGGGCCATCTCAGCCTGCTGTGTTGCTTCAAGGGTTGCCACTGCATGGACATTTTAGTCTGTGCTTCCAGCTCTGGCCTCTGCCCTGGCCCCCTCCACCTGGGTATCAGTGCCTATGTCAGACTTCCTTTTTCTATAGATGCAAAGCTTTGCTTCTTCTTACCTTTATTGCCCTGTTTTTAGGTGTAAAACTGCCGCTGTATTTTCACCGACTGGTATGGCTGTGTCTGGATTTCCCTCCAAAGCCTCATGTGCTCATAGTGAGGCTTTTTAGAGCTGGTGGGATCTAGTATGTGTGATCTTGGGAATAAACGTGTGGTTACTGAATTAGTCCACTGATTGGAATTAGCACACTTCTGGGTGTGGCCGAATGGATTTACTGAAGACAGAAGCCCCACCCTGGGTGTGGGTAGCACCACCCAAAAAGTCTTGTGGTCTGATGGGATAAGAGGGAAAGGCAAGGTAGTTGCTTGCTGCTTCGCTGCCTCCTCCCTGCCCTGCCATGGACTGTTTCTCCCCTGTGATGCCCCTCTGCCTAACCTCCCTGCTTTGGAACTGGCTGACTGTGGACTAAAACCTCTGTGAACTGTGAATTGAAATAAACCTTTCCTCTTTTAACTTCTGGGTGGATGTTTTGTCCCAGCAACAAGAAAACTAACTACGATATCCACCTCGCCTCTACTTTATGTCCTCATTTCGTGTTTAGTCTCTGCTAGATCCCCTCAGTCCCACCTTCATCTTCCACTTGTAACTGCTCCATTCGCATTGTCACTGCCTCTAATCCAGACTCTTGTCATCATTGTTGAACTGGCCTCATTCATGTTTCTTGTGTAAAATCAGCTATATCCATTGCCACCGAATTTAGCTTTATAAGACAGCTTGAATCAAATTACTACCCTCTTTAAAAAAAACCAAACTTGCATTGAGGTGAGAATATCTGGCTGACACCATAGCCATCTTCCATTGATTCCCTTTTTTTTTTTTTTTTGCAGTACCGGGGATCAAACTCAGGACCTTGCACTTGGCAGGCAGGTGCTTGTGCCGCTGAGCTATATCCCCAGCCCTTCCATTGATTCCTGATGAATCATTTCAGCACCCCCCTGCCCCCGCTCCTTTTTCCCACTGTAGCTGTTCCAGCCCAGCTAGACTCCTCCTTCCTGCTGCTCCTCCTCCTCCTCCTCTCGGAGTACCTTTTCCTTATAATTTCTTCCTGTCTGTATTTGATAGGTCGTTTTAAACACCCTACTTCTAAAGCACTTTCTCTAATCTTTTCTCATCCAAAAGTAATTTTTTCTTCTGGGTTGTCATATATTGGTATCTGTCCCTTGGCATTTATTGCTCTCTGCCTTGTGTGATGGTTATTTCTATACATGTCAAATTTTCCATGCTAGACTGAATATGTTAAGGGCAAGAGCTGTGCCTTGCTCATGTGCATCTTCTTTATGGTGCCAAACTCACTGCTGGGGAGGTAGCAGGTGCTAAACAAACACCAAAATAGAGCAATGTGGGGGTTTCCTCTTTTTAAAATGAATATAAGTGCTGATGAGCGTCTGCCTGGAGAGACCTGTGAAAATGTGTATGGTGCTGTAAATGGGGATAGTTATCTTGGGGTAATCCTAACACTCTCCTCTCCTTGCGCTGCAGCATTATGGTTGGTCATAACAACATGCTCCCAAATTTTAGCAGTTAAATCTGAGCAAGACTGCTTTATATGAATTATCTAGAAGCACTTCTCACCCTGAGTGTTGAATGAATCATAGGATGTCTTGAGCTATAAGGAACAGGAAATCAGAATTTAGCTGTTTGATGAGGAAAACTCATCCCACTGATGAGGTCTCAAGGGAGCAGCTGCTGCCACTATTCCAGGTGTGACACAGCACTCAGTGTAAGGAGACGGCCTTTCCTGTGTCCTGTGATTTGATCACCAGAAGCCTTCCCAAAAGCCTGGCAGCAGCTTCACCCCAAGCACCTCACCAGGCCCTTCCAAGCCACCAGAGAGAGACAGATAGCTCAAGTGACGAAGCCATGGGCGGGGGGACTACTGGGACACAGCACAATTGGCTACTTCGGGTGGGAGGAGCTGTGTTTGGGGGATGAGATGAATGACAGGCCCAGGAGGGGTTGTGGAGAGGACAGTGTGGTGGCTGCAGCAAACACACTGCATTTCACAGGGAGGCAGAGTGGTGTGGCATTTTAAAGTAATAAAGCAAAAAATAATATTCTACACAACAAAGGTGTAAACTTTTATCTTTTTAATATCTTTTTTTACACTTGCAACCCTAGTTTCTATTTATAATTAAATGAAACTACTGGGCGTGGTGGTGCACGCCTGTAATCCCAGCACTTGGGAGGCTGAGGCAGGAGGAGCATTGTGAGTTCGAGACCAGCCTGGGATACAAAGTGTGCTCAAGGGCAGCCTGAACTGCATAGCAAGACCCTACCTCAAAAAAAAGGCAAAAAAAAAAAAAAAGAAATGCAGTTCTTATAGGTGTATCTTGTCATGCTGGCTGTTAGGGACATTCTTTACAAATGCATAATAACCCATTTGTGTCAGAGGGTATCAGTTTGTATGAAATTTCAATATACTACCATGTTTTCCTATAAAGTACAGTGGTGCCTCATTTTATAAACAATTTACAATTTGGGGGAAGATGGCCGCATTTGTGTTTGTGTGGAGAAGATAGCTGTAGTCATGTATGTCACCCAGTGCAGAATTTGCAAAGGGAAGCAAAATTTTGCTGAATGCCTTTGTTTGCAAACCAGTTGTGAACTGAGGTATTACTATAATTCTGTTTTCCAACTAAACAGAGAGACAAATAGACTAATAAAATTTCTCAACATACCAAATTTCCTTTCAGGAGAAGATCTTAAATCAGTTGTAAAAAATTGGGGTTTGAAACCAGGGATCATAGTACATGCCTTAATCCCAGCTACTTGGAAGGCACATTGAAAGTCTGAGGTCAGCCAAGTAATATATCTCACACCCTATCTCAAAACAAAACAACTCAAAACCCACAAGAAACAAAACTACAGGTAAATCTTTACAGATGCTAAGCAGTACACCCAGGATTTGTTAATGAAGTCTAACCCGTGAAGTCAGAAGCACTACCCTGTGCAAGGAATTCAACCTAGCACTGAGGCTGTCACTGGCAAACTTGGGAAAGGAGAGGACAAGGAACTTTGCAGGTCTTGGAGACAACTGGAGACACCAAAGAATTTACAGTGGACACTTCAAAGGATTCTGCCCACTGAGATGCAAGATTGCCAGAAAATTTTAACCACAGATGTTCATTGGGATCTTCCCGCCTAATGTCTCCTGCCTTCTCTCCATTTCTATGAAAGGGACACGGTTCTCCTTGTTGGGAGAAGACAGTCTCACAATGCCTGAACCTAGGCACAATATGTTCTAGGCCATGTTGCCTTTCTACAAACCTGGTGGTCTCTGCTGGTTATATTATATATGTTACATTGACTTTACTGTGCAATAGCACTCTGTAAGTTTTTGATCACCAGAAGACTTCCCAAAAGCCTGGCAGCAGCTTCACCCCTACCTAACCAACTTAGTATCTATTGATTATCCTTTTCTCGCCTTCCTCCCCTCCGTTCCCCTCTCAATTCCTGTGGATAAGTTTTTGTACCTCACATAGGAGCAGCAGCATATGGTGTCTGGAGCAAGAGATCATTGTGTTATGTGAAGTAAGAAGGTACAGAATAAACTCCTGTCTTACTGATGTAGGAAATATGAGACATCCAAATATGATATAATGGAAATAGTGTAACTCCCAGCAACCTGCTTGATGTCTGATATGCTGAGCTCATGTTCCCCAAATCAGAATAAATTCTGAAAAACAGTGACAAGGGTAGGAAATATTCATGGCGAAGGAGGGATACAGCTTCTAAGAGAAGGGAGGGGACTTAAAAGTGGTTTGCTGAGGATCCCACTTGGGAAGTTTTATGGGGCACAACCATGTGCTACAATATCAGTGAAAGTTATGATCAACCAATAAAGTTATAAGTACAGTTGCTTAGATAATATTGATGTGATGGCAAAGCAAGTCATGTGGCAGGAATTTCAGTACCTTTCACAGTGTTACTGTTTCACCTGGGATGACCTAAATATTCTTTCTTCTGCCCTTTCACCCAAGGAACAGCAATTTGTTTGGGCTTTAGCTAAGACTACTGTGGATGACTGCAGGTGCCTTAAATCAAGCAGGGAGCTGCAACTGTCCCCTGGGCAAACTCAAACTGGGACTTCAGTTGACTAGATGAGAATGGACAGTTCCCTGCTCACAGGAGCCATTAACTATATGGCCACTTGCTTGGTTGAAGGGCTCTGCAAGGCAGCACACAGGGCAATTATGATAGGCTTGTGTTGGTTACTTTTTTTTGTTGCTGAGACAAAATACCTGATGCCCAAAATGAAGGAAGAAAGGTTCATTTAGCTCACAGTTTGTGAAGGTTTGTAATCAGCAGGCTCCAAGGCAAGCAGCAAGAGCAAAAAGCGGGAGAGCAAGCCTCTTTTCCTCCCTTATTGTAAACAGGCTACCTGCACTCAGATGGAGAACTCCCATCATCTCCCCTCCTCTTGCACAGACTCAGGCTGGTTACAGAGTGAGCGCCCGGCCGCCTACTGAGTCACTTAGTTAAACTCCTAAACTTCTCAATGTGATGCAGTGAACAACACCATAGAACTCTGAGGGCATGTCCTCTGCACCCCAGGATGTAGAACTGCTGAGTTAGTTTCGCTTCTTTCTTTTTGAGACAGGATCTCATTATGCAATTCAGGCTGGCCTTAAACCCACTATTTATCTGAGGCTGGCCTCAAATTTGCAGTGAACCTCCTGGTTCAGCCTCCTGGTTGCTGGGATTACAGATGCATGCCTCCACACCCAGCTCCAACTGGCTTTTTTTTTGGTCTTTTTTGAGACAGGGTCTTGCTATGCAGTTCAGGTTGGCTTTGAGCTCACTTTGTAGCCCAGGCTGGTCTCGAACTCACAGTGATCCTCCTGCCTCAGCCTCCTGAGTGCTGGGGTTACAGGTGTGCCCCACCATGCCTGGCCTCCAATTGATTTTATTTATTTATTTTTAAAGTATAAAAGAAAAAAATCAAAAACAAACAACAGTACAATAAAAAATGAATTATAGACAAAGTGACAGGGAATTAACAGTAGTTGTAAAAAAAACAATAGTTGTATTACATATTGATAACTTCAAAGTATATGCTCATGAAAACACATATAGACATACAATCTTGATCAAACAATCATGAATTGTTCCTTACCATAAAGCAACATAAGTCAATAGTGGCACTATGTTAGCCATCCTTCATATACATACATAGATATATATTTGTCCCTTTCTTCCTTTTCTCCTTCCCCCATCCCAACTGATTTTAAAGGTGCATTTTATTACCCAGTTTGCTCCAGATATTTGGAAAAAGTTCCAGAAACTGAAGGCAGGCCCTCAAGCCCCACAGCAGGAGTTAATTTGGCATTCAACATTTTCAATAATAGGGATGAAGTTACCTGCGAACAGCACATTTTTGAGTTCCAGCTGTTTGTGTCTGCCATAAGAATCCCACTGGTGAAAGCTGGACCAAAGTCCCAGCCAACTGCCAAGGTAGCACCAGGGCTCCCCAACACTGGGGATACCTCTGGGCCCATGCTTCAAATGCTGCCAGCCTGGTCATTAGACTAAGGATTTTTCACATCCTGGGGTTCCCTCAAAGCTGTGCCCCCCCCGTAGGGGCCCCCACTGGAAGTCAGACTGCCCTGTGTTATCTACCCCAGGAGTCCTGTGGCTGGCTCTGCCGGATTTTCTTGTATTGACAATGGATGACTGATGCTGCCTAGAAGGTACAGAGGCCCCGGGACAATCTCAGATGCCAAGCTTCAGGCAGCTCTTGTGAAGGATAAGTCCGTATCTTGTGGTAGACAGTGGGACAACTCATTCCACCTTACCTTTTTTCCCCTCAATGACCAGTTTCCTTGGCCTCAACTTCTATTTTGAGTATTGATCACAAAGTCTCTAGGTTTTTAAAACTCATCTGTTTTGCTGCCAGGTCAACAGTTTTTTCCTACTCCTTCTGATCATTCCTATTTGCATTGCCCTCCTCCTCAGAGGAAATATCTTAGCAAAATTATCTGCCACTTCACCATTCCTGACATTTGTCCCTCTTTTCTTGCTGCTCTCTTCATCTCTGACCTTGCCCAAAGCCCTCATTGGCTCCCCAGATCTAAACCCCAGGGCCTGGTTACCTCCTCCCTTATCAGCTCTCAATCAAGCACCTCTCACCATCCCACTAAAGCCAGATCATCCCGTCCTTCCCAGTGCCAATACCCACTCTCCAGTCAGGCTCAGAGGGGACTAAAACCAATTATCTCTTGCCTGCTCCAACATGGTGTTCTGTTCTCTATCAAGTCTCCATGCTTCCTGTTTGAAAGACAGATGGCACATGTAGATTGGTTCAGGACCTCTGCACTATCAATCAGATAGTCCTTCCTATATGTATTATAATGACCAACCCATATACCCTTTTACCTTGTACCCCCTATTACCCACTACTCAGTCCTGTATTTGAAGGATGCTTTCTTCACCATTCCCTTATATCCCTCCTCATAGCCTCTCTTTTCCTTTACCTGGGTGAACTTTAATACTCGCCAGTCTCAACAGCTGACCTGGGCTGTCCTCCCACAAGGTTTCAGAGAGAGCCCCCATTATTTCAGCTAGGCCCTTGCCCATGCTTTGCTCTCCTCTCTGTTCAATTCCCACCTCTTACAATATTTAGACAACCTCCTCCCCTGAAATCCCTATTATGAATCTTCCATACAGGATACTCTCCTACTCTTACAATATTTAGACACAAAGGGCTAACCTGTGTCTCGATCCAAAGTTCAAATCTGCTCTCTGTCTGTCACCTATGTAGGTGTTATTCTGCACAGACACACTCAAGCCCTTCCTCCTGCGTGTGTCCAGTTAATTTCTCAGACTCCTATCCACACCATAAAGTGACAGCTTCTCTCCTTTCTTAGGGTTGTGGGATACTTCTCTCTCTGGGTTCTTGGCTTTCCCCTCCTTACCAAACCCTTATATAAGCCTTATAAAGGGGGGCCCAGCTGAACCTCTTAGAGCATAAGAACTTTCCTCATTCTTCCTTTCAGACCCTAAAGGAAGCTCTAAAAACAGCTCTAGCTCTGGCTTTGCCAGACTGTACTCAACATTTCTGTCTATATAATGTAAGCATGGCAGTTGTGCAGTTGCTGTCCTGGCCCAGGGGCCAAGCCCATGCCCAGTAGCTTTCCTATCTAAACAACTTGGTCCCACTGTCTTAGGTCAGTCAGCCTGCCTATGAGTGGCTGCTCCTACATCTTTAATGCTTACCAAAGCTCTGAAAAAAATCACTGGGCATGCACCACTCATGCTATACTCTTCCATAATCTGCAAAGTCTCCTAATATCCTCATCATATCTCTCTCATCCCTATTTGTCCCTTATATTACAGTTGTATGCACTCTTTATAGAAACCCCTACAGTAACTGTTGCCTTGGGTCCTGACTTTGATCCTGCGTCTTATATCATACCCACTCTCATTCTATGATGCCAGATCCATATGACTGTCTCTCATCCACTTAACATCACCCTTTTCTCATATCTCAGCTTTCCTCTTGATCACATTTGGTTTCTTGATGGGAGTTCCTGTAAGGCTTCCTGTACATTGTCAGCTAAGGCAGGATATGCAATTGTCTCAAGACCTTTGCTAGAGACGTTGCAGCTCTCTCCTCATTCACTACCTCTCAGTAAGCTGAACTGACTGCTCTGACTCATATCCTTACACTAGCTAAAGTCTTACGGTTAACATCTACACAGATTCCAAGAATTCATTTCACATACTTCATAATCACGCTGGCATATGGGCAGAGAGGATTTCTTACCTCTCAGGGATCCTCAGTCATTAATGCCCCATATATTAAGATCCTTCTTCAGGCAATTCTTCAACCAACATGGGTGGCTAAGTGTTGAAGGAGGGTGAGAGTGTTTCGGTGACATCCAGCAGGCTTTTGCCATTGATGGTTGGGACCAATTGAAAAGGGTATGGGCCCAATTGAATGTGCTTTGTAGGTAAGAGGGGAGTGTAGGGGGATAGTTTTAGTTTAGGGTCCTGTTTGAACTCTGGATGGTTGGGGTGAGGAACCCAATCATCAGGAGGTAGGTGGTGGTGAGAAGGCTCTTCTGGGTGAGGGATTGTTTGGGTGGAACCATCAGGGAGTGGTAGGGGATGTTTCAGCAAGGGAAATGTTTGAGTGTGCACAAAGGGACAAGTATTAGTCCCACAAGGAAAAGGAAGATAGCTGATAGGAGATGTGTTTGGGGGAAGGGCTTGGCCCTCAATAATCATATCTGTTGTGACAATGGTATATCCTGTCTTTGCTCTTGAGGCAGCCAAAGCCTTATAAGAGCTGCTGTCAGTGAACCCAATGTGTTGAGGTGTCAGTATGGGAAGATCTGAAATGTGGAGGAAAAGTTTGGTGTGCAAGTGTAAGAGAGAAGGGCAGTCATGTCACTGGGAGTGATCTGATTTTGAATTTTGGTTTGTGTTCGCAGTATGGCTACAGGGCTAGTGGAGTTGAAGGCAGGACCTGGGGCCAGGGTGATCGTGAGGTTCTCAGTAAAGAGAGCATAGAGTTTATGAATCATGGGGCTGAGATTAGGTGAGGGACATAAGGGGAAGAGAGAAGGGCTTGGAAATCATGGGGAACATATAAAGAGATAGGTGCATAGAAGGTGATTTCCTGAGCTTTCTTGAGCATAAGTGCAGTAGCTGCTGCCGCATTTAAGCATGAAGGTCATCCCCTTGTGGTGGGATCTAGTTGCTAGGAGAGGAAGGTGACTGGGAGAGAGTGAATCTCTGCTGCACATCCCTTATGTTCTGTTGTCTATAAGGAAAAGGGGTGACTGGGGTCTGGCGGGGAGAGGACTGTGGCTAGGATAAGGCTTGGTTGAGTTTTTAGAGTGATGTATAGAGAGAGGCTTTTTTGTCTATGAGTTCAGGATTGTCATGGGTGAGTTTATAGCAGGGGTTGGTAAGTATGGCGAAACCCAGGACCAATAAATTGAAGTAGCCTATGACTCCTAGAAAGGAAAGGAGTTGCTGGCCAAAGGTGAGTGTTGGAATTTGGGTGATGTATACATTCCTGGGGTAAAGCCTTGGTGTTTTGTTTAGGAGAATGCCCAGATATAGAACAGAGGTCTACACTTTGGAGGGAGAGGCTTGGTATCCCTGGGTGTCTCAGGGCTGAAAGAGGGTAAGGGTATCTTGGTGATGGGATACAAAAGAGGGGCTGCAAAGCGGTAAGTCATCTATGTACTGGAGAAGGCAGGAGGCAATGGCGTAAAAAGAGAGGAGGTCAGTGGTGAGGGTCTGGCTGAAGTAGTGAGGACTGTGTCAGAAGCCTTGGGATAGAACCATCCAAGTAAACTGTTGTGATTGGTGTGTGTCTGGGTCAGTCCAGGTGAAAGCAAAGAGTGGCTGTAATTTTGGGTGTAAGGATATGGTAAAGAAGGTGTCTTTGAGGTCTAGGATGGTATAGTGGGTGGTGGAGGTGGGTATGGATGACAGGAGGGTAGGAGGGTTAGAGACTACAGGGTGGATGGGGAGTACGATTTGGTTAATGGAACAGAGGTCCTGGACTAAATGATAAGAGTAGTCAGAGTTTTGGACTATATGGATGGAGGTGTTAAGGGGGAATTGGTGAGTATAAGGAGACTGTGTGAGAAAATTGGTGATAATGAGTTGGAGACCCCTCAGTGTGGAGTCAGGCAGGGGGTATTGGTGCTGTGCTGGGTATGAGTGATTGTCTTTTAGGAGGATGAGAAAGGTGGGTTAGTGTGTAGTAACAGGGTGGAAATGTCCCAGAGGCATGAGTTGAGGGTAGTGGAGGCAGTTGATGGTGATCTGGAGTGGGGTGGAGAGAGCAGAAGAGTGGCAAGGCACAGGGAGGTATTGGGTATAATCAAAGTGGTGGAAAGTTTTAATAGAATATCTCTTCTGAGGAGTAGAACTGGCCAGGTCATAATAACTACGAAGGCATGGGTGAATACATGGTTTTGTAATGGCAGAGGAATGGGAGTGTCTCTGGAGGTCTAGATATGGTGCCATCAATTCCTTCAACAGAAATGTCAGCCACAAGCAGGTATTCAGAAAAGGAGGGGAGGGTGGAATGGGTTGCCCCTGTATTGACTAAGAACAAAACAGCCTTACCTTTTACCATAAGATTTACCCAAAGTTTGGTAGATATGGTGATGGTTTAGGAGGCACCCAAGGCCTTTGGGGCATGTCAGTCATCAGAAGTCCATCCAATCAGATCAGAAGGTGCTGGGCTGTCCAGTGGGGTGCCTTGGGAAGGGACCCCTGCAACAAATCTGGTTGCCGAGGATCAGTCCAACTTCAGAGAGGCCCCACATGTGGGATGTGGGTTGGAAGGGGGTTTGGAGTTGGGACACTCTGGCCTGGTGGCCTGACTGTTGATATTTAAAGCAAGTCCCTGGGGGAGTGGACCCCCTATGGCCCCCTTGGGTTTGTTTTCAGTGGTGGGCTTCTGTTTGGGGTTTCATACGAAAGAGGCTAGTAGCTGCAGATAAGAAATGTACTGCTAGTGGGCAGCCTCATCTCAGTTATGGAAGACCTTGAAGTCTTTGGAGGTTAATTCCTACTGTGGGTCTGAGGGCCTATCTCGATTTTTTGGAGTTTTTTGGCCAATGACGGGCTGATTGGGTAATAAAATGCATTTTGAAAATTGTCAGGGCTTTCTGGGTTGAGAGTGATACATTTTCTTAAAGTGGCTGCCAGTGTGGGCATTAATTGGGCTGGATTTTCATCCATGTTTTGGGTAATTTCCTTGAGTTTGTCATAATTAACAGATAATGGGCTGTTTTCTTAAGTCCTATGATGCAAATAACCATGTAATCTTGTGCCCTTTTTTAAGAACAGGTGCCTTTCTTGTCCCAGAGGTTGAAATCCCATTGGGATAAGGCTTGAGGGAACAATCATGGTGCCATCTCTTAAATGTAGCTCAATTTGGCAGTGATCATTGGCATATGGCTGGGCTGAGATGAAAAGATGTTCTTATTTCTCTGGAGAGAGAGTAGAAGTAAGGATGACATTGGTGTTGTCCCAGTAAAGTCATAGGTCTGAGCAAGATGTTGGAACTCCTGGAGATAGGTACAGGTATCTGACAGGAAAGTGGCAAGGTGGCAACTGATTTGGGAAAGGTCAGCAAGGGAAAAGGGAACATGGTCCTGGACAATACCATTTGTGCAGGCAACTTCACAGAGTGGGAGTTGAACAGTGGCAGCTGGAGGCCTGTAGCAGCATCCAGAGCTAGTGTGGGAGGGAGGGGATAGAGCTGTGGCTGGGGGAGGTTCAGGTGAGGGAAGGGGAGTGGCAAGGGGAGGAGGGCTTGGTGGTGGGGTAAGGGAAGGGTGGTGGTGGTGAAAGCTGAGTCATAGTCCAGGGGGAGCAGAAGAGGGTGTGGAGAGGAGGGATTCAGAGGGATTTTAGGATTGTAGGAGATACAGAGGGAGAGGAGGTTGCAGAGAGCAAAATATGCCTGGATATATGGGACCTCAGACCATTACCCAAACCTACGAGAAAAATTTTCCTGAGAATTAGAAAGTAAATGTCCCAAGAGATCCAGACCAGTTCAGCGGAGCTAAGGGAACACATTTATGAGGTACACCATGCTCTGACCAGCCCAGGGCACCATTAGAGCTCCCACACCCTTCAGAATTTCATGCAGAGAGCCAGACCAGCTTGGTGGAGCTAAGGGAGAAGACTTCTGAGGTACACCGTGCTGTGACCAGCCCAGGGCGCCATTAGAGCACCCATGCCTGCCAGACTTTCATGCAGAGAGCCAGACCAGCTGGGCGGAGCTACAGGAGCACCTTTTCCCACGAGACTCTAGCTGGGTAAATAAACTCCTTCAGAGCGGCAGTGCCAGTGAGGCTTTCCCAAAGTTTCCCGCAGAGAGGGAGCCCAGCTTCACGGCAACAGCAGAACAGGCTTTGCAGTGGACTTTTGATGGGTAAGGCCGATGCTGTTGCTCAGCCTGGCAAGACAACTTTCCACCACCATCACAGGTAGGCTCTCTCAGCCTGGCACCTCAGCAATCATCTGGAGTTCCTGGGCCCAGTGCTTCACGGTCAGCTAAGATCTGGGGATAAGTTTGATATCCAGGTAAACTAGGGTTGCTAGAGTCCTCTGTGAGCTGTTTGGGTAGTGTGTAGCTGAACACTTTTCATCTGACAACCAAAATGACAAGACAGAGGAGCAAAACGCAGCCTCAGAACTCAACCCTGCCCAGAACAAGTCCAGGAAACAAGGATATAGGAGAACTAGGAAGCCACATACCTGCAATTTCTGAAATGGTAGTATGTGAAGTAAAGAAACAACTCCATCAGGCCATAGGAGAGATTAAAGCAGAAATAATCTCTCAGGCAAAAAATGAAGTGAAAATAATAATGGGAGAAAAGCTCCGCACATATAGAGAAGAAACAGATAAAAGAATAGAAGAACATAGGAAACAAATGGAAACTGTACATGAACAATTTAGGAATGAATTAGAACGCATAAAACAGACTTAAAGAGATTGCCAAGAATTGAAAACTTCCCTTTAAAGCTTGCAAAACCGCTTCAGTGAAGCTGCAGATAGAATATCAGATCTTGAAGACAGCATGGCAGCCAGCCACTGTGAAAGGAAGGATCTCTTAAAGTCATCAGTGATCCAGGAAAATTAATCCAGCACCTCCAACATGAGGCAAAAAGAAATAATATCCTAGTAATAGGAATCAATGAAATAGGAGGCAACACAAATGATATAAAAAGAATATTTGCAGAAATAATAGCAGAAAATTTCCCAAGCACAGTAAAAGATACTGAAGTGGAGGTAATTGAGGCATATAGAACCCCAACAAGCCATAACCCAAATAAAACCACACACAGACATACAATAGTCAAGATCCCAGACATCCAGCAAAAGAACACAATATTAAAAACAGCTAGAGAAAAGAAACAGATCACCTATAAAGACCATCAGAATCACAGCAGACTTCTCAACAGAAACCATGAGATCAAGAAGAGCTTGGAGCAAGGTATTACAGATTCTGAGACAAAAGAGCTTCCAACCCAGACTGATGTATCCTGCAAAACTATCCTTGAAATTCAATGGAGAAATAAAATATTTCTACAACAAAGAACAATGGAAGAACTTCATGAGTGCCAAACCAACATTACAAAAAGCACTAAAAGAAATTCTTGACAGAGGAAAAAAGTGACCACAATCTCAAGAACAACACTAGAAAGGAAGCTTTAAGCAGAACAAGCAACTAAACAGCAAAAATAGGAAAGCAACAAGTAAATAGCATGACAAGAATAAGTCAACTTATAACAGTTATAACCATTAATGTAAATGGCCTCAATTAAACAGTCAAAAGAAACACACAGAATGGATTAAGAAACAAAATCCAACAATATGCTGTATACAGGAAACACATTTTACACAAAAGGAAATCCACAGGCTGAAAGTTAAAGGATGGAAAACAATTGTCCATGCCACAGGTTCCCAGAAAAAAGCAGGGGGTAGCTATTGTGTTTGAGATAATGTAAGCTTCAATCCAAAAACAATCAAAAGAGATAAAGAAGGCCACTACATACTAGTTAGGGGACAGCTGCAAGAGGAAGAAATAACAATCATAAACATTTATGCACCAAATACTGGAGCACCAAACTTTACAAGTCAAATCTTAACAGACATGAAGAACCAAATAATAATAATAGGGGAGCTAAACACCCCTTTGACACAAAGAGATAGGTCAACTGGACAAAAACTCTGCAAAGAAATAACAGACCCGAACCAAAGATGCGAACAAATGGACTTAGCAAATATATACAGAGTGTTCCACCCTACAACATCAGAATACACATTTTTCTCAGCTGCACTTGGGTCTTTCCCTGAAATAGACCACATTATAGCCCATAGAGCATACCTACCTAAATGAAAAAGAATTGAAATTATGCATATTATCTGACCACAGTGCAGTGAGATTGGAAATTAATGACAAAGGGAACTCCAAAAGCCCCATAAACACTTGGAAATTAGACAACAACCTCCTGAATAACCAATGGGTCACACAAGAAATTAAGGAAGAAATTGAAAAATACCTACAAACGAAAATGCAAATACAACCTACCAGAATCTGTGGGAAACAATGAAAGCAGTCCTCAGAGGTAAATTTATAGCAATGAACTCACATATAAAGAAACAGAAAGAGAGCAATTAAATAGCCTAATGCTACAACTCAAACTTCTAGAAGAAGAAGAACAAGCCAAACCAAAAGCCCAAAGAAGGAAGGAGATTATAAAATTCAGGGCAGAAATTAATGCAATTGAGATGAAGAAAACACTACAAAAAAATAAATGAGTCAAAGAGTTGGTTCTTTGAAAGAGTGATTAAAATTGATAACCCTCTAGCCAACCTTACCAAAGAAAGGAAAGATTTAAATTGAAGGAATAAGGAATGAAAAGGGTGAAATCACTACAGATCCCACAGAAATTCAAAAGATCATTAATACTTTCAAAATCTTTACTCCCATAGGATAGAACACTCAGAAGAAATGGACAGATTCCTAGAAATGTACAAACTACCAAAATTGAATCAGGAAGATAGAAAAATCCTGAACAACCCAATATCAATTAATGAGATTGAAAATGTAATTAAAAATTTACTGAGAAAAGAAAAGCACAGGCCCTGATGGATTCACAGCAGAATTCTATAAAACATTCAGTGAAGATTTAATGCCAACACTTCTCAAACTCTTGAATGAAATTGAAAAGAAAGCAATTCTCCCTGAATCATTTCTAGAGGCAAGTATTATACTGATACCAAAACCAGAGAAGGACCCAACTAAGAAAGAGAAGTATAGGCCAATCTCCCTAATGAACATAGATGTAAAGATACTCAATAAAATACTAGCAAATGGAATGCTGTGAATCATAAGGAAAATTATACAGCATGACCAGGTTGGATTTATTCCAGGAATGCAGGGATGGTTCAATATTTGCAAATCACTTAATGTAATACATCATATCAATAGAGCCAAACACAAAAACCACATGATCATCTCAATAGATGCGGAAAAAGCTTTTGATAAAGTCTAACATGCATTCATGTTAAAAACCCTAGAAAAAATAGGAATAGATGGCCTTTACCTCAATCTGATCAAAGCCATCTATGACAAAGCAATAGAAAAACATCATACTAAATGGTCAAAAACTGAAAGCTTTCACTTTAATCTCAGGAACAAGACAAGGATGTCCACTGTCACCACTACTATTCAACATAGTTCTGGAAGTATTATGGGGAGCAATTAGACAAGATAGAGAAATAAAAGGAATAAGGATAGGAAAGGAAGAAGTAAAACTATCACTATTTGCAGATGACATGATTCTTTACATGGAAGACCCCAAACACTCCACAAGAAGACTCCTTGAATTAATTGACAAATTCAGCAGAGTAGCTCGATACAAAGTCAACACCCAAAAATCAATAGCATTCCTATACACAAACAACAAACAGTCTGAGAGAGAAATTGAGGAAACCATACTTTTTACAATAGCATCCAAGAAATTAAAATATTTAGGAATCAATCTAACAAAGGATGTGAAAGATTTATTCAATCAAAACTACAGTACTCTGAAAAAAGAGATTGATGAGGATTTCGATGAATGGAAAAACATTCCCTGCTCATCGTTAGGAAGAACCAACATTGTGAAAATGGCCATATTACCAAAATTTTTATACAGATTTAATGCAATTCCCATTAAACTACCGTTAGCATACCTCAAAGATCTAGAGAAAACATGCCTAAATTCATGTGGAACCAGAAGAGACCCAGAATAGCAAAAGCAATCCTGGACAACAAGGACAAGTCAGGTGGAATCACAATCCCTGATCTGAAATTATACTACAAAGCTACTGTAATAAAATCAACCTGGTACTGGCTAAAAAACAAACGTGAGGATCAATGGAACAGACTGAAAGATGCAGCCACAACCACAACCACACCCAGCCACCTAGTATTTGACAAAGGGGCCAGACAAACTCACTGGAAGCAAGATAGCATCTTCAATAAATGGTGCTGGAGAAATTGGCTTGCCACTTGCTAAAGACTGAAAATAGACCCAAGTCTATCACCATGCACCAAACTTCAAGTCAAAAATGAATCACATATCTCAATATTAAAATGGAAACACTAAACCTATTGTAAGAGAAAGTAGGTAAAATTCTTGAAGACAGGAGTAGGCAGAGAAGTCATGAACAAAAATCAAACTGCAAGGGAAACACTTCAAAGAATCAATAACTGGGACCTCATCTTACTGAAAAGTTTTTGGGCATCTAAAAAAATTACCAGCAAAGTGAAAAGAAAATCCACAAATTGGGAAAAAATCCTAGCTGGCTGTCCCTTGGACCATGGTCTTCTATCTACAACATACAAAGAATTAAAAAACATGAACCTGTCCAAATTCAAAGACCTAATCCAGAAATGGGCATCTGAGATGAATACACACTTCTCAGATAAAGAAATACAAATGGCAAATAAATATATGAGAAACTATTGTACATCTGTAGTCATTCGAGAAATGCAAATAAAAACAACATTGAGAATTCATCTCAGCCCACTAAGATTGGCCAGCATTAAGAAACTGTCCAATAACAAATGCTGGCGAGGCTGTGGAGAAATAGGAACGCTTCTGCACTTTTGGTGGGAATGCAGACTGGTGAAACCACTGTGGAGATCGGTTTGGAGATTTATTAGCAAACCAGGTCTAGAGGTCCAATTCAACCCAGCTATTCCCCTTGTGGGGATTTTCTCAGAAGATCTGAAAGCATCATATCACCGCGATATATGTGCACCCATGTTTATAGCAGCACAAGTTGTAATAGCTAAATTGTGGAAGCAACCCAAATGTCCATCCACAGAGGACTGGATTAAAAAAAATGCTGCATTTTTACATAATGGAATATTACTCAGCTATGAAGAAGGACAGATTTGGGGCTTTTGTATGCAAATGGTCACAACTGGACAGCATACTCATAAATGAAATAAATCAGAGGTTCATGTGCAGGCAATGTAGTGTATCACTGGTGTAGGAATCTGAAGGTGGGAGTATGGATTGGGGGGTGTGAAGGGAATCTGCTCAAAGCTAGGGAGCAGGTGAGATGGGAGAACGAAAAGGAAGAGAGACAAATATGTATCTATGTGTGTATATGCAGGATGGCTAATATGGTGCCACTGTTGACCTGTGTCACTTTATGGTAAGGAACTGTTCATGATTGATCAAGATTGTATGTCTATATGTGATTTCAGGAGCATGCACTTTGAAGTTATCAATGTGTGGTGCAGCAAGCATTGGTGATTCCCTGTCGCTTTGTCTATAATTCAATTTTGATTGTACTGCTCTTGTGCTACTTTGTGTCTTTTTGTTAATGTTTTCTTTTGTTGTTGTTGTTTGTATTGGTTTTCTTTGTTTTTTATCCTTTTAAAAATAAAAAATAAAGAAAGTAAATGTCCCATTAATTGGCCATTTGGATTAATTGTGTAATTTGTAGGCTGGCCAGGCCGTATTGCAGAAGTAAATAAAGCATTTTGGTTTTAGGTTGGGTGATGGAGACCATTACAAAGCAACCCTGAGCAGGATTTAAATTAGCCAATGGTCTTTTTATGCTTGCTCGTGAGTCTATCCAAAGCATAGGCCTCTTATCTGGAGAAGAATGGCAGACGCATCTGTAAATGATCCTCCATGAGTCACTGATCCCTTCTGAGGCCTGTAATGGTGGCTGAAGCTGGAAAGCCTCAAAGGATAAGACAAGATTACAGTCAAGGACACCTAGATCCAACCTCAACTAGATAAAGACTAGCCTGGGGCATCTCACTCTTGGGTGAATTAGTCTAATACCTTATTTGGAGAAGTCCTTGAGTGGTTCTGCCCTTCTTGAGTACTCCCCTCCCTTCTGATACCTAAATTAATACAGGCCACCTAGAGAAAGTGTTGGTCTTAACCCTGAGAGAATCTCAAATTCTGTGAGAGGGCTTTTATTCTTATGGAGTCCTGAAATCTTTCCATTTGCCTCTCATTTAGCCTCATCATACACTCATTCAGAAGACTGCAGACCTGATCAGCCTGCAGTAACTAAGGAATATTGTTAACCCAATAGTCGGGAGTGAGATGAAGAGGATTAAGGTTTTTAAGAATGCAAGCCAAAGGAGCAGAGGCCGGAATTAAAGAGGGCAGATTATGCATGTTGATTCAGACCACAAATGGAGTGGGCTACTCAAGAAAAACAGAGGACATCTCCAGTCAGTTTCTTGAAACTGAGAGAATGGATGGGCAGCCAAGTCAAGCATCTGTGAAACTGAGCAGCCATTAGAAAGTGAGATTCCTGGAGGGGTGAGTGTGACCAGGCCTGGGTTTTGTGATGCACAACTTGATGTGGGCCTTAGAGGTCAACAGAGGAATAGAACAGAAAGGGTTACTGAAAAAGTGACAGAATAATCGAGATTGGAGAGTCACTTACCTGGCCTGAAAAAGAGGATTAAAATCATCAAGGCAAGGTGGGAAGGTCACAGGTCCAATGTCAATAGTGGCCTCAGTGTGTCTGGGGAGGTGGGTTCTGGGGGAGGAGAGGTGAAAATCTTGAAAGAGGACTTCAACTCTCCTCACATGGGGCACCAGAAGTCAGGTTAAATCCTGAGGGACAATGAGACCACTAGCATAGGTAGGGTTGAAGCAAACAGTGATATCTTTATTTTAGAGCGGGAGTGGCTGGGCCAAAGGCCAAAGAGACCATTGGCACCAAACAAAAGAAGAGGATATGTTTTTATAAGGGAGTTTGTCTTGTTTATTTTTCTCTCATTGCTGAGACAAAATACCCGACACCCCAAATTAAGGAAGAAATGGTTTATTTAGCTAACATTTTGTGGAGGTTTCCATCCATACTTGGCTGGTTCCAAGGCAGAGTGGCACATGGCATAGGGCAACCATTCATGCCGGTGGAAAACAGCAAAAGCAGCAAGACCAGAAAGGAGGAGCAGCAGCAAGCAGCCTCTTTAACTTCCACTGTGCATAAACTACACACCTCAGTATGAGGGTAACACTCACACCCGTAATCCCAACATTGGGCCATGAATCAGTCATAAACTCTAGAAGCCCACCCATGACTGCGTGAGGCTTTGGGGGGACATCTAGACACAAACCATAACAGAGTTTAAGCAGGGAGTCTCCTGCCAAGGGAGATGGAAAATTTTAAGGGTTTTTTTTTTTTTTTTTTGTCTTTTTGACAGTTCGGGTTGGCCTTAAGCTCATTTTGTAGCTCAGGCTGGTCTTCAACTTGCAATGATCCTTCTGCCTCAGCCTCCTGAGTGCTGAGATTACAGGCATGTGTGACCATGCCCAGTGAATTTTTTTTTTAATTTTAAAAGTAAAAGAATGAAAACATATTAACAAGTAGACAGCCACTTACAAAGTAGCACAAGAACAGTACAATCAAAACTGAATTACAGACAAGGTGACACAATTAACAATGGTTGTTGTATTACATATTGATAACTTCAAAGTGTATACTCAGGAAAACAAATATAGACATGCAAGATTGATCAAACAACTAATCACTAACTATTCCTTATGATAAAATGAAATAAGTCAGTAGTACAACTATGTTAGCCGTCTTCATATACATACGTACATGCATAATTATCCCTTTCTTCCTTTTCTTTTCCCCCTCATCCAATTTGCTCTTTACTTTTGGGCAGTTTCCTTTCATACCACCTAATTTATATTCACACTTTCAGATTCTTTACACTAGTGATACAATACATTGCTCATGCATACACATCTGATTTATTTCACTTGTGAGTATGGTCTCTAATTGTGACCATTTACTTATAAAAACTCAAGTTTGTCTTTCTTTATAGCTGAGTAATATTCCATTACATAAAAATGCCAGCTTTTTATCCAGTCCTAAGTGGATAGACATTGGGTTGCTTCCATGATTTAGCTATTTCAAATTATACTGCTATAAACATGGGTGCACATATATCATGGTGATAGGACGTTTTCAGATCTGGGAAAATACTGAGAAGGAGAATAGCTGGGTTGAATGGGACCTCTAGACCTAGTTTGCTGAGGAATCTCCAAACCGATCTCCACAGTGATTTCACCAATCTGCATTCCGGCCAGCAGTACAGGAGAGTTCCTATTTCTCCACAGCCTCACCAGCATTTGTTATTGGATGATTTCTTGATGCTGGCCAATCTTACTGGGATGAGATGAAACCTCAGTGTTGTTTTCATTTGCATTTCTCAAATGATTAAAGACATAGAACAGTTTCTCATATATTTATTTGCCATTTGTATTTCTTTATCTGAGAAGTGTGTATTCATCTCAGATTTTAGGAGTATTTCATTTCAGTGTATTTCATCTCAGCCCATTTTAGGAATGGGACTTTGAATTTGGAGGGGTTCATGTTTTTTAATTCATTATGTGTTCTAGATAGAAAACCTTTGTCCGAGGGACAGCCAGGTATGATTTTTTCCCAATTTGTGGGTTTTGTTTTTACTAAATGTGCAAAAACTTTTCAGTAAGATGAGGTCCCAGTTGTTGATTCTTTGAAATGTTTCCCTTGAGGTTTGATTTTTGTTCATGAACTTTTTGCCTACTCCTATGTCTTCAAAAATTTTACCTACTTTCTCTTCCAATAGATTTAGCATTTCTGTTTTAATATTGAGATGTTTGATACATTTTGACTTGAGTTTGAGGCATGGTGATAGACTTGGGTCTATTTTCAATCTTTGGAAAGTGGCAAGCCAATTTTTCCAGCACATTTATTAAAGAGGCTATCTTTCTTCCAGTGAGCTTTTGTTTGGACGCTTTGTCAAAGATTAAGTGGCTCAGTGTGTTTGTGGTTGTGGCTGCATCTTCCAGTCTGTTCCATTGATCTTCAGGTCTGTTTTTTAGCCAATCATGTTGATTTTATTATAGTAGCTTTGTAGTATAATTTCAGGTCAGGAATTGTAATTCCACCTGACTTGCCTTTGTTGCCCAGGATTGCTTTTGCTATTCTGGTTTTCTTCTCATTCCAGATGAATTTAAGAAATGTTTCTCTAGATCTTTGAGGTATGCTAATGGTAATTTGATGGGAATTGCTTTGAATCTGTACAACAATTTTGGAAGTATGGCATTTTCACAATGTTGGTTTTTCTTATGCATGAGCAAGGAATATTTTTCCATTTATTGAAATCTTATTCAATCTCTTTTTTCAGAGTACTGTAGTTTTCATTGAATAGATCTTTTACTTTTGTTAGATTGGTTCTTAAATATTTCAATTTCTTGGATGCTATTTTGAAAGGTATGGTTTCCTTACTTTCTCTTTCAGTCTATGTGTTGTTCATAATCTCTCTTCTTTGGGCTTTGGCCTTGACTTGTTTTTCTTTTTCTAAAAGTTTGAGGTGCAGCATTAGATTATTTATTTGTTCTATGTTTTCCTTATATGTGAGTTCACCACTATAAATTTCCCTCTGAGAAGTGCTTTCATTGCATCCCACAGATTTTGGTAGGTTGTTTTTGTGTTTTTGTTTGTTTGTAGGTATTGTTTAATTTCTTCTGTGACTCATTGGTTGTTCAGGAGGTTGTTGTTTAATTTCCAAGTGTTTATGGGGTTTTTAGAGTTCCTTTTGTCATTAATTTCCAGTTTCATTGCACTGTGGTCAGTAATACACATCGGATAATTTCAATTCTTTTGCGTTTAGGTAGGTATGCTCTCTGGGCTAGAATATGGTCTATTTTCTAGAAAGTCCCATGTGTTGCTCAGAAAAATGTGTATTGTAATATTATTCTCAAGTGCGTTAATTTCTGCTCTGATCTTTATAATTTTTCCTTGTTCACGCCTTGAGTTTAATTTGTTCTTTTTCTGTAACCTTCAGGCTCAACATTAGGTCATTTATTTTAGCCCACTCTGTTTTTGCTGTGGGAATTTACCATTCAGTTTTCCTCCTAGGAATGCTATTGCCCTCGCTATTGCCCTTGCAGCCCTTAGCCCAGCCTCTCTCTCCACTCCATCTTACATCAACTCTTTCAGTCCCATCCCATACCAGGAGCAAAGGACTGAGCTCCATAAATCATGTGTGCGGATTTGAAGGGCTTGGAGACCAGACCACTGTCATAGGCCCTGGCCCCTCAAAAGGCTGACTCCCTTGGAAGACCTAAGCACTTGCCGTAATCCTGCCCTGAGGTCTGCCTGGATCCCTGTCTTGGTAATTAGTATCCCTCTTCCTGGGTGCACCCATAGTCCCATGCTGCCTTGCCCCTAAGTTTTGACTGTTTTCTGCCCATTCTCCATCACCAGAAGAAGGGGCCTTCCCAGGAGTCGCCTCATCTGCACCAAACCTGATTGAACTCTCAGCAAGTCCCTGCATCCATGGGGCTACTAGAGTCACTTAGGTTCCTGACCCGGGCCCCTTTACTACTGTGTGACACTGGACAAGTCAGGCTATCTGAGAGAGTTGGATCCATGTTGACTGTAGGTGATGGGTACCTGGAGCCTTGGGTGTCAGGAAGTGATGATCCACACATTGCAGGGTAAGTGGAGAGATAATGCAAAAAGACTCAGCTGGTTCACACTGTCTGCTGTGTCAGTAGGGGATTCATTCATTCATTCAATATTTATGGAACATTTCCTATGAGCCCAGCACTAGGAATACTCTCGTGAGTAAAGACCAAGAGAAGTGTACAATAAATAGAAACACAGAAAACAGATAATGAGGACCACAACTGGCATGATGAAGAATGAAGGCTGCCTGCTATGGGGTACTTTAGTGGGGGTGGAGGTCAACCTTTGACGAGAGATTGAATCAAGTGGGAGAACAGCCACACAGCTTCCTGGGGAAAGAGGGAACTGTAGTGCACAGGCCCTGGGCCAGAACAGGCAGTAAAGAGGCTAGCATGGCTGACAAATGGGGCAAGGGGAGCTGAGAAAAGATAGTCAATGAAGTTGGCCAGGTTGGACACTGAGGTTTTGCTTTCATTCAGGTGTGAAGGGGAGATGGTGGCTGGGGGAGACTAGATCATAACATGGGTTGACTCACATTTTCCAAGGCTGTGCTAGTGACCAGGGCCCTGTTACTGACCTGTGCTGCAGTCTTTGACAGCCTTATCTGGCCACCACCACCACCATGGTCTGGTGTTAACAGGACACAGGCCTCTGCCAGGTGTGGTTAAGGTTTTCTTTTTTTTTTTTTTTTTGCTATGGCATAGAGGTACTCCATGTGTACTCCATTTTGTGTTGACACCTGCTGCTTTGTTGACACCTATTAAGCTTACATTGTTTTTCTGTGCTTTATCTTGCAGTTGTTGAGTTATTTCCTGGTCCTTGTTATTTTTAAGAGATCCTTCCTTTCACATTCGTTAGTGGCAATTTGCTGTCTTCAAGATCTGAAAGTCTATCTTCAGCTTCATTCAAGTGGTTTTGCCAACTCTCAGTGGAATTTGTAATTTCCTGGATATCTGTCTGAATCTGTTGCATGCATTCTAGTTCTTGTCTGTATTGTGCACTCAGGGTTTCTATGAGTTGTCTATGCTCTTATGTTTTCTTATCAATGTCTTCTTTGGACATGCTGAGCAATTCTTTCATTATTTTTGGCATTTCCTTTTTTACCAGAGAGATTATTTCTGATCTGATGTCTTCTATGGCCTGATGGAGTTGTTTCTTTATGTCAGTTGCTATCCTTTCAGAAATTTCATCTGTATGACTTCCAGGCTTTTCTGTGTTGATGTTTTCTGGACTTGTTTTGGATGGGATAAGGTCTGAGATTGAATTTCGCTCCTTTGTGTTGTCATGTTTGAAGATCCAGAGGATCCCTGGAGCTCAGCCTAACTCCTAAGATGGTGTGGGAGTTGCAGGACAAGGATGCGAAGGTCCCAGTGCTCGGCGTGCCTCCTTTGCTGGTGTGTTGGGGCAAGGTGGGGTTGCAGATGCTCCCAGTACTTTCTTGTATTTAGTTAGTTCCCAGGCCAGTGGGGAAAGGGTGGGGGAGGTTCACTGGAGTTCCTGAAACTGTCCAGGGTTCAGCGTGGCTTCCACAAGGATGTAGGGGGTACAGCTTATGGTTACTAAAGCTTCAGACATTGCTCAGGGCTCAGCGTGGTTCCAATGCCTGTAGGAGAGGAGTGAGGGCAGAGTCCCTGAGTCACTGGCTCTGTCCAGGTTTCAGCTCGGTTCCCATGCAGGTGCGTGTGGAGGTATGGTTAGTACATTTAGTATATATTTTCTGTATGTCAATATTTGGTTTGTCTTCTTGTCTACATTATAATTATAAATTTCTTTTCTATTCCTCAAGTTGGCAAAATTATAGCTTTAAATGATTCTTATGATATGTCAGTATCAGTTTGTCTATGACTCTATTGTTATTGCTGATTTTGTTGCTACTACCAAGGCGGCATAATTGTTGCTATTAATTGTTTTTATTGAATACCAGTATCTGTGTCATCAATAGTACCCTGATTAATTTCAGAGAACTGGGAGCTCTGCCAGTTACACTGTATGCTCCTTTTTGCAAATTCATGTAGGTGGCCAGGTCTTAGGAGAGGGGCAAAAGCCTATAGTCAGTCATGTCATGAGAACATCACTTGAAAGCAGACACTAACTGAAGAGATCTCCATTAAAGTAAAAGTTTTCACACAGTAATTGATGCAACCATCAGCACAAAGAAACCAATTACAGTATTAAAAAAGGCACCAAAATATCAACAAAATCTCCCAACTCTCACAAATCTTATCAATGGGCACTGATGGAGAGGAAAATCAAAGACAGAGAGCTGAATCATATGGAAAGATAAAAGAGGAGACAAAACATCTCCATAATTTACTTGATGAATTTAAAGATGATAAATCTAAACAGATGTTGGATTTGTAAACAAAATGATGAACTAATAGAAGACATTAATAAAAAATAGCTGAACTACAGAAAACATTAGACAACATGAATGACCACTTTAAAGAATCAGAGTCAATGAAGAGATACAAAAGGGAAATCCAGGAAATTAAAAAAGATTGCATTAAAAGTACAGGTAACAAAAGTGAAAAATGTGAAGACAGTTTATCAGATCTAGAAGGTAAGATTGATGAAGATGACCATGTATTAAGAGACACATTAAAAACAAGAGGCCTGATGATCATGTTCCTTTTAGAGACTGGATGCGTGATCTCCCTTTTCTCATTTTCTTTTCCCGCTTTCCCCATCTCTACATCTTAGTTGCTTTCATGTACTAAAGATTGATCCCACCATTTACTATTGTCTATCTTTTTCCTGTAAATAACTTTAAGGTTTTGTGTTTTTTTTTGCTATGGCATAGAGGTACTCCATTGTGTATTCATACCACATTTTTTATACATTCATCTGTTGACGGGTATATAGCCTGCTTCCAATATTTAGCTGTTAATGATTTAGCTATTATGATTTGTGCTGCTACAAATACATATTTATATAAATACATATACATATATGAAATACACATATTCATATATGTCCATGTAATGGAGGAAAGGGAGGAGGGATAGATGAGGAAGAGAGGAAAAAAAAGAATTCAGAAATGTCCTGTCATGTACATGTACTTACTTCCCATAATGAATATACCCACTGTGCACAATAAAATCTATCAGCACAAAATGAATACATTGAAATAAAACAATAAAAAACATGGAAAATGGAACCAACAGCAAATAGATGGTGCAAGAAGACTAATCCTAGAATAATTTGAAACTATGAAAAATCATATGACAGAACAAATGGCATAAAACTTGTTTATGAAAATAGTAACAAAAATTTCCAAGTACACAGAAATAACATACAGACATGTGACACGTGCATAAGCTCAAATAACCACAATAAGAAAAGAACTTCCCCAGGACAGACACATCATAGTCGAAAAACAAGGATAGAATCTTAAACACTCTTAGAAAAAAGCCAATAAATCACTTCTAAATGTGAAACCCATTAGCAATGCGGCAGACTTTTTAACATAAACCTTTAATAGCAGAAACAATTTGAAGTGTTTCAAGCACTAAAAGTAAACAATTTGCAACAGAATAATATATCCTGTAAAGTTAATTTTTAAGATTTGATGGAGATTGCCAGATGTGGTGGTTCACACCTGTAATCCCAGCACTCAGGAGGCTGAGGCAGGAGGATTGTTGTGAGTTCAAGACCAGCCTTGGCTACAAAGTGAGCTCAAGGCCAGCCTGAACTGCATAGTGAGACCCTGTCTTAAAAAAAATTTTTTTTGATGGAGAAGCAAGAACTTTCCATGACAGAACAAATTAAGAAACTCATGACCATTAAACCAGTATTAAGAAAACCTCTCAAATATATCCTTGAAAGAGACATACAACAAGTAGGAAGAGAAGATAACCAGAAAAGAAAATATAAAAGAATAAACAATAGAAAGATAATGCACTGACAGAAAAATGTCAATATTTTTCCATAATAACTCTCAATGTAGACAATCTGAACATTCCAATCTATAGAGAGATAGATTGGCAGTTAGGATCCAAAAAAACTTCCAATGGTATGATTTTTACAAGAAACATATTTAGGGGGAGATCCAACATGGCTGAATAGAGGAGGAGTCATGTTGGAAAGACTCAAAAAACATAAACAAAAAACACATGTAACTGGAAGCAGGGAAAGGACATATACCCAGATACAGATATTCAGTCTGAAAGGAGATATTTGTAGATCAAACAAAACATTCACATAGGAGTTAAAAAGAGAGGAAGGGCCAGTTTACAGGGCCCCCACCCTCGTCCTCCTAGGGAACAGCCATTTTGAGAACTGCCCAAGTAGCTGGAGGAAACCAGAGAGAGCAGCAGAGATTGAGTTCCCAGGATAGATCCGGGTATATTGCTCCCTTCAGCCTGTTATCCTCTTACCAAGCACTGAAAAAGCCTCAACCCTATAGCAGCCTTGCTAGAACCCAAAGGGCAGGGGAGCCTCCTGCGCACCCTCATGACTCAGGCAGTAAGAGGGGGTACAAGTGACAGTGACGGCAGACTCACTGTTGCGCCCCAGCTCACCATCTAGTTCTCTCATTTAAATCCCAACTGAGTGCCCTGGCCATGCCCAAGTCACCACGGAGTGTCTCAAGCTGATTACAGATGAACTAAGACTTTCATATGTCACCGAGAGCTAATACTGGTCCTTTTTGAGTCTGGGCCTGGAAACCCAAGATCACCTGAGTCCCCACCCAATACTCACTGATATGGTGCCACCCCTATACCTGCCAGAGACACTGTCTAGCATCCCGCACCAGTCCTAGGAAGCCCGTGTTTCTATTACTTCACCCTTAACATGCACATCGCATGTGTTAAAAAACCTTGAGAAAACCAAGAGTCATGGAAGATGTAAAAGCCTTTGACTGGAATGGAATAGCTGACATGAGTTACTGAATTAAAACTGCCACCAATAGGGTGAGCATGTCATGGGCAACAGGCCTGACTCCTGGAGGTGCCGCCCACTAGTCACTCACATCCCCTTCTGAGGGCAAGGGTAGGGGCGGGTTCATTTCTGTCTCTCTTATTACTGACAGCAGCCGCCTGTACTGACAGGGTGGGGAGCAGGGGTCTCACTGTCCCTTGTGTGACTGCCATTCTAGAGGATGGACTCCAACTGTTCAGAAACATCAATCTGAACTTGACTGGTACGTAGCAACTCCTGAGATGTGGGTCTTGTGTAACTCACGACTGTTCTCTTAGTGCATTTCTTTTCTATTATAATGACCTTCTCCAGCTCAGAAGGCCACGGAGAGGCCCAGAAATAGTCATGTGGCTTGGAACATAAAGTAACTAAGTCTTTTAAGTATCAGATTGAGGTTCTGTTCTTGTCTATACTCATGGCCTGAAGACTAGGTCTCCCATGCCTGAAGGAACCCAGCCTTTAAATATTTCTACTCCTTGCTTCCGTTGGTGATATTTGATATCAGCTGCTTTCCAGTCTCCAGTCCAGGTGCCTCTCTGTCAGGATCATGTGTTAGAGTCAATGCCTCTGCTTAGTGTGTCTAGAGCTCAGGTCTTGCATGATGTTACCTTATTCTTCCTTTCAGGCTGCCTGGTCCAGTATTTCCTAAGTATGCAGCTTGTTTTGAAGTATTCTTTCCCTGCAGTTTCTAAAGACTAGTTGAGGAAACATGTTATTGTATATGTTATTGATAGAAAGATATTTTGGAACTAGTAAACTGAGAAGTTTGGATGTTTCATTAGAAAAGTCAATCAGATTCCCCTTGCAAGAGGATGAAGGTAGATATGAGAACTTCTTCTGGGTCAGATCTCTCACCTGAAGGAAACCAATACAGAGGACTCCTCAGGCGCCTAAGCTTATTATGACTTAAGCTTCTGCTTCTGTCATGTATGTCGGTACTTCTCCACTGGGAGCCACTCAACCCCCCTGTCTTCTCCTTGAGGTGATGGCCAGGCCGACTCACTGCTTGAGAATCTAGTGAGCCTCCAATATGCCCTCAATATTTTAGCCATGGTAGATTCTGAGAACAGATCTCCATCTGGTGAGTTAACTAAAGCCCTGGTAAGGACAGATGTGAAGCTTTGTTCAAAGAGGGAGACAGAGCAGGGAGCGATCGGCTCCACTTTCCACCATTTAACAATGCACCACCTGACTCAGATACAAGGTGTATCATTTGCCCCACTTCAGCTAAAATAGAGGTAACAAAGTACTTTTCTATTTGCACATTTGCAAACTGCTCTTCACTCTGTGTTTCAGTGCTTCTGGCAGTACTCTTCGATATGACCCTCTTGTTTCAATGTCCTCTTTCCAGCTTCCTGCCTGGTATAGCAAGGCCGTCTCTGCATCTGTGTCTCTGTCTCTCTGTCTGTATCTTTGATTCTCTCTCTCTCTGTCTCTCTGTCTCTCTCTCTCTCACACACAGACACACACACACACACACACACACACACACACACACACACATTTTCACATGCACAGTCCCTTGTTCATTCACAGATAAACAACCTAGTGGACAGGGAATGATAATTAGAGTCAAAGCCAAGCATGGACCCATGTGCTGCTCTGCCTCAGAAGGGGAACTGAGGAAATCTCCTAAGAAAGTAAATTGCAACTGCAACTTGGTAGACATAATGCATTTATTTTTGGTAGAATAACTCATCTAATCCCAGTTAATGTTTACTGATTCCTTACAAGGTGTGGGCTGAGCCTGCCATGTGCACTGGCTTTCTTAAACTTCCCACAACCTGGCCATCTTATATCTCACTATCGCCATTTTCCATTTTAAGAAACTGAGGCACCCAAAGACTTACAATGTCTTTCCACAGATCTCACCTCTGTGGCCTGTTACCTTTACCAGGCTCAGCCCAGACACATTCTCCCTGCACCGCCAAATCTTCTAATCGTTCCTTGACCAGTTCCTTCCGAAGGTGGAAGGCTACATGTGCATTCTGAGTCCACAGGGCTACAGATGCCCTGGGCACAGGACTGGCCAAGGCAGTGTTTTTCAGTCTTTATATTCTCCAACTCGTCATGTGTTTTAGTTTGTATCAATGTGGATTTCTCAGTTTCTGACTTACTAGCTTTAAATAGCACAAAAGAAAAAAATACAATATGCCTTGTGATTTTTAGTAAGTGACAGTAATACACTCATGACACATCTGCAGTAGCTGCACAGGATGGTGAAGCGGTGTCTTTGGGGTGGGCTCAGACATCAGTTCATTCTTTCCTTTTTTTTTTTGTTTTGCTTTTTGAGACAGGGTCTCACTATACATATCAGGCTAGTCTTGAACTAAGTTTGTAGCCCAGGTTGGCCTTGAACTCGCAACAGTCCTCCTGCCTCAGTCTCCACCATTCCTTCTGTCACATGAGAATTTCGGTCATGGTACTGGAACACGGAAGATATTTGTCAGCTCCCTCTTTTCAACTCAGTAAGAGCACTAGTCCATTCTTTATTCAGCATTGTCTAAAACTTTTTATGCTGAAGTGTTATTTAATCCTCAGAATCTGCAATTACTTATAGTGGTTCCCATATAACACTTGGGAAAACTGCTCAGTTAGGAGAGCAATGTAATGTACAGAGGCATAAATGGGAGAAGCCAGGGTATTTTACTTAGTGTTCTGTAATACACAGTCCTTTATAATGAGTCCTCTGACTGATTTACTGGCCATGGAAGATTGTTCAAAGGACTATGAGGAGGGTAGGTAATTTCATTTTATAATGTGTTGGTCATGATTTCTTCATACCCACTTTGTAGTCTACAGTGTTTGGTATTAACTACCCTGCAAGGAACAATTATCTTCACTGGCTCCCATTTTCCCTAGCCAAATATCATCCCCTTTACCGTTTATACCATCAGGCAGAATCCTAGGTGGAGTGCATTATATGCCCCAATAGCATGCTCACCTGTAGTATGATTTCTTTTGTGTGAGGGGTATAATACATGTACTCCTAGCTTGGAGCAAAGGCCGCCCACACGTAGTCTAACTTTGATCTTCACATGTAAACAACTCAAAACTTGGATTTTCCAATACTATGCCTGAAAGAGACTCAAACAGAGTAATGACAAACATGATTTTGGCAAAGGCTTTTGGGATAGTTATAATTAACCACTTCTACATAAGAATAATTTCTTCACAATATACTGGCTTTATTTTTGGTAGGGCTGACACAAATAACTTCATCGTGATTTTGACAATTACGCGCTGTCCTTCTATCTTCTTTAACCCTTGTGAGCGTTGTCTAAAGGCAGCAGCGTCAGTCATGCTGTGGCTGTGTTTTCATTTTCCCTCTTCACAGGAACGCTCTTGAAGTCAGTCGTCTTACCTGATGTCGTGTTGAAAGGAAGCGCTTGAAGGGAAGGGAACTGTCTGATAACATAACAGCGCAGTTAAGCAATAAGAAAGTTTAGAAGCAGCTATGAGGCTAAATTTACCTTGAGTTTATGGTTAAACTTAATCTGAGCTCTTCATGTAGGTGATGGCTAGCACTTCAGAACATTAGACTAGTAGTCAATAGAAACCTTATTTATCTGTAAGGATGATTAACCTATTTTCCATGAACCTATACATGCTTTGGTAATTGATCAGAACTGTGGATTTCAGGTTAGAACAGCCAGACATAAAGAATTTTTCTTCAAAACTTCATCCTAACACTTTTCCGGCTCCTGCCCACACTTCCTGGTTTTGTTCTCACTCTTCTTTTTCCATTCTTGTAGGGCAAACACTTACCATACAAAATCCTTGGTTTTCAAACTATAAATCCTCATAACTTTTAAAATTGTCTTCCCAAATCACTGGTTCTTTCTTTTGTATGATTTGTAGCTCCTCAGATTTTACAATGTCTTTGCTTTTTTGTTTTCTCATAGATGATATTTCCACCATGGACTGAGCAATCTTCATTCCTTTACATAATTTTGAATGGTCAAATTATCTTAGTATAGATATAAAGTACCAGAAAGGAAAGTTAATTATGTAATTAAGAAGTGTCTCCAAGTTATTCATAAGAAATGCTTAGGCATACTAGTCAGACTGAAATATCAATTTAAAACATAGATTGCAAAATAAATTTACCATCAGCCAAGATTTGTCACAGTAGGATCTCACGGAATCCTTACTGGCTGCCAGGAGGGTTTGATCCTCTTCTTTTGATATCCCAACACAGGATCCAATCCCAGTGTCATAAATTGCCAGTACCTAGTTTAATCTGTGCAAAGTACAACAGCTGTGCCTCCTGAATTAGATTCAGTCTCATTGCCTGACCTGCTTTCCCCTATCTTCCTGGGTTTGGACTGCAGCTAAAATGCCTTCTGGTTGCCTAGACCCTGCTATCTCCACCTCTCTGGCTGTGTCCATTTTAGTAAGTTTATTTCAGTTTTCTTTCTCATGTTATTGCCTGACACAGGTTTGGGCTTGGAGCTCATTGTCTCCTGCTGCTGTGATGAGGAAGGACTATCCCATAGGAATTTGGAACATTAACAAAAAGTAATGCTTCTAAACTTTAAGTCACTTTGAGGATATCCATGTAATCACACAGTGGCTCCTAGTCATCCATAATAGCCACTCATCTCAGCTTTACCCCTTCGACACACGTCTCAGTAGTGTGTCTCACCACCTGCAGCACTGGTCAGAGCTCTCCTGCAATGCTGTCACATGTGTTATTGTCACTTATAGCATATTTTCTAGTTGGTAGGGAGTGTTGGGGATGTCTCTGCACTCACTTATGGAGCACACATTGAAGAGACATGCCACCCATTCACACAGAGAAGATGGCCAAATCAGGATTGCCTCTGGGAATGATCCACCTGGATTCAATTTTGGGTCTTTTGGCACCAATATTATGTTCATTTCTCAAAGTAACATTAATAAAATACTGCTTTGGGGTTGGAATGAAACTAATTGTGAAGCACAAGGACCTGAGTTCAATTCCAGGTGCCAAAAACTCCCAAAGAACGACAAAAAATCCTCGTGATCAAACGTGTCCAGTTTATCAAGTAAGTAAATTTATTAACTATTACTTAAAGAGTGATACAGCTCATGGGTCGCTGTGCTATGAAAGTTGGAGCAGCCTGTACATGAATTTGGTTTTTCTGTGGCTCTATGTTCAAAACTAAAAGAAGATCAAAGACAAGTATCTGAGGGAGAAATAATTTGTACTCTTTAGGCATCACATTTTTTTTTTTTTTGGTACAAGGAATTAAACTCAGGACCTTGTACTGGTCAGGCAGGTGCTGTGCCACTGAGTTATACCCCCTGCCCTGGCATCACATTTTATGGGGATCTCTGCCAGCCTCATTAAGTGCTGTCAAGCCACAAGGTTGAATAACCTTGTTCCATGGTTTGATACACAACTTTAACGAGTAGTGATTGCACAACAGCTGAGTATTAAGCGGCCAACTCCAAGAGTTATTTCAGTAGGGTATGGAGGACTCTTCCCCCTGTAAACATTACCTACTAAAAAAAATTCAAGGAGGAACATGACAATAACTATTGTATATACTACTTACACATACACTTAATATGTACCAACAAAATATAGATGTAGAAATGCATTTCTCAATTAAAGGTGATTAGACAAAGATAAATGGAAAGGTGTATCCAATCATCGATAGGAAGAATTACTGCTGTGTACTAAATAGTACTCCTTCAAATTGACATATAAATTCATTATCATGGCATCTTAAATTAAAGAGTGTATGATATATCACATTAACAGCCAGTTCTATAACTCTAAAGGCCATATGTGAAAGAAATTATCCAAATATAGTTTCAGGAATATTTCAAAAGGCGGAGGAATACTGTTATGAAAACAGTATTATCAGCATATTAAAAGCATGGTAATATTTGAAAAAGAAAGAAATATGCTAACATAATTAGGAAATTAAGAATTATTAAGAATCTATAGGTAAAACTTTGATTGCTAACAGTTAAAGTAACAGGGAAATTCCAAGGGAAGACAAGATAAAATTGAATAATGTAAAATGAGCACAAATTATAAGTTTGATTGCAGGTTTAGTTGAATAAAAATATTCAAATACAATTCAGATTATTAAAAAGATTATTTCAGGTAGCAATAACTTGATGACAAAGGAAAAATTAACAATCATACATCAGTGAAGTATGTCCAATATTTAATGTAAAAACCAGTCTGAGATTGCCTGAGAATACTATGTATTTTAGAAGAAGCATATTTTAACTCAAGAATGACTCTTTCTCCAAGAATGTGTTTTATCTCTGAACTTACACAGATCATTTCTATTTGGCCTTAACAAAATAATGTAGCACTTAGGGGCAAAGATACAGCACAGCATCCCTGCACTGGAGGCCAAGATGGAGAAGACCTCCATGGCCACCATGACCTTCCCCTTGGTGCTATGGTAGACGGGGAGGAAGGTGACCCACACACTGCAGAACACCAGCATGCTGAATGTCAGGTATTTGGCTTCATTGAATGTGTCAGCCAAGTTCCTGGCCAGGAAAGCCACAGTGAAGCTTGCTGCGGCCAGCGAGCCCAGGTATCCAAGGACACAGTAGAAGGCAGTTAGTGAACCCTTGTTGCACACAATTATGATGTGGCCATGTTCAGAGTGTGCATCTGTGTCAATGAAAGGTGGATTTGTTGCCATCCAGATTCCACAGAGAATGAACTGGATCAGAGAGCAGATGGGAATGATGCAGTTAGGTGCCCGTGATACCAGCAATTGTCTCATCCTTCTGCCTGGAGTAGTGACCTTAAAAGCCAGGACCACTGTGATAGTTTTGGCCAAGACAGTAGAAACAGCCACAGTAAAGACAACTGCAAATGTAGTTTGACGGAGAATGCAGGTGGACGTGTTGGGATGCCCAATGAAGAGTAAGGAGCAGAGGAAACAGGGGATGAGGGAGATGAGCAGGATGTAACTGAGAGCCTCATTGTTGGCTTTGACTATGGGAGTGTGCCTGTGCTTTATAAAGAGTCCAAGAACAACGCCTGTCACAATAGTGAAGCTGAAGGCCGTGCCAGTGAGAACCTTGCCCAAGGGGTCTTCATAAGCCAGAAAAGCTACAGATTTGGGGAGGCAGTGGCTTTGCTGAGTGTTGGCATATTGGTGATCTTGACACTTCACACACTGTTCCGTATCTACGAGAAATTTAAATTGTATCAGTCCAAGTGTAATGTTTCTCCCTTTTGATAGCCACCCATTCAAACACATTAGACTAGTTGAACCAAATTGTCCTCTTTAGTCTTTCTAGACACAAGTAAAATAATGTTATGAAAGGACAGATTCCTAGTAAATATCACCCAACTTATTTATGGTGTAGTAAATAATTGTTTAGTTTCTTTATTCATGGGTATATACAAAAGAACATTTACCTATTTTCACAAAATATTTAAAGACTTCTGTATATAAACCTTTGTAAATTATACCCTTTGCGTTCATTCTTTTTTTAAAAATTTTTTAAAAATTTTATTTTAAAGACAAAAGAATGGAGACATATGAACCAGAAAAGCCATAAACAATACAGAAAATACAAAGATATACAGAATATAGTAGGGAATTTGCACTGGATGTTGTATTACATAGTTATCTTCACATTAGTTAACACAGAAACATTAAAGGAAATAACAAATTATAGAGAAGATAGTAGAGAATTTGCACTCAATGCTGTATAATATAAAGTTATCTTTACTTCTGTTAATACAAAAATGATTGAGGAAATACAGAATTATAGAGAACATAGAAAGGAATTAACTCTGGATGCTGTCCTACATAATGTTACCTTCACCTTTGTTACTCAGTTACACAGATGGTGGCCCATTTGATCATTCAATTTTTCTCCTCCCTCATCTCCGTTGCCCTACCACTCAATCAGTCCTCTTCCCTGTGATAATAACTGTACTCCTGGGTTTATCTATATCCTTGGACTCTCGCCTTGGGAAGAGATATAGCTGCCTCAGACTATACTATAACATACATGGGTGTATACAAGCTGCCATGGTTGGAAGTGGGAAAGCACATATGCTCACAGCGGACCACCTGGCTCCACCCTGTCGTCATGCTATGGGTGGGGGCGGGTCCAGTCCATGAGGTGCCCTGAGTGGGGCCCTCAGTGGAGCAGCAGTGGAGCAGCCACAGGGCCCACAGTGGAGCAGCCGCAGGGCCCACAGCAGAGCAGCCGCAGGGCCCACTGCGGAGCAGCCGCGGGGCCCACAGCAGAGCAGCTGCGGGGCCCTCAGTGGAGCAGCCGCGGGGCACGCACCCCCATCGGGGCACCCTCTGTGACCCTTTTGGCTCTGTCCCGTTGCCTTGATGCCAGAGGCCCTTTCTTCTCCTCCCACCTCCTCCTGATCTCCAGCATTACCATTCCCCACCCCTTGCAGCTGGGCAATGGGTCTCCGAAGCTGAAGCTATGAAGGCTGAAACGAGGACGCGGGCCAAGGGTGTGCCCAGAGTGGTGACCTCCTCCCTCTCCGTCTCATCTCCCTCCGACTGTGCCATGGCAGATCCGCGATCCCCTCCTCCAGAGGAGGTTCTGCTTAGACCTCCCGAGGGTTTCAGTTCCCATCCCAGATCCCTCTTGAGTTCAGGACATCCACCTCCTTCCTCTCTGTCCTTCACATGTTGCCACACTGCTATGTCTGAGTGGCATTCCTCCGGGAGGTTCTCTGCTGCCTACCCAGTCGCCATGGGTTCATATAAGGTTCATATATGCAAGCAGTAGGGAGACACTCTTGTTGCTCGTATTAGTAGTTTGGGGTGAGTCCTGAAGCCTGTGGACTCGTCCCATTGCTGTCAGGAACAGGTGGTGATTGCGCAGGCTGCTGAGGCTCACGGTGCTCACAGAGGGCGTTCAGGGTGGGAGCTGAAGCCCAGTAATTCAGTTCATGCTTCCGCTTGATGTTCGAGTGAGAAGGGCGTGGGGCCGTGTGATCCACCTCCATCTGCAGCTCTCTCTTGCTGTTGTGCTCCAGTTCCCGTTTTTTCCATGGCTGGATCCCTGGGAGTTGCTGTGGTTCTGATGTTGCTGCCGATGCACTCCACGGCTCCCCACTGGCAGCCACCCACAGAGTGGAGAGGCAGGAGGCCACAGCCTCGAGGCAGGCGTAGAGCTGGGTGTGGTAGGATGTGTACTGGCTGCTCTGGCTCCACCTTGCCTCCAGGTGCTCATTAGGAAGGTTGCTGCAGGGTGGGGACTCCTGGCTGTTGCAAACTCTCATCCTCACACTGGATTTGACAAAAGTTCCCAACCACCATTGCCTCTTTTCCTGGCTGTGCCCTCTCCTCTCCAGACCTGGACCAGCTCTTGGAACTCCGCTCTCCCCTGGCCGAGTCGGGAGGCTTCCATGAGTGTGGGTCTCCGAAGCTGAAGCTGCGATTGCTGGAACGAGGGCTTGGGCCAAGAGTGTATTTGAAGCAGTGGCTTCCTCTTTCTCCGTCTCTTCTCCCTCCAACTGTGCCGTTCCGGCCCTCCGATCCTTTCCTCCAGGAGAGGTTTTGCTTGGTCTTTCCTAGGGCTTCAGTTCCCATTTCAGATCCTTCTTGGGTTCAGGGTACACACCTCTCTCCTTTCTGTCTTCATATTGCTATATTTCATTGTCTGGGTGGTAATCCTCTGGGAGGTTCTCTCTCTGCTGCCTACCCGGTCGCCATCTTCCCAGAAGTCCTGCGTTCATTCAAATAATAATCATTGACAAACCTAATACAATTTGCTAATATCTAGGGACATCAATATGGCTAGTAGTACTTTGTGTCAGGTATTTCATGTTCTCCCACCCTATAAAAAGTTATAGTTTTCACCACAAAACATACAGAATTTGGATTACATTTGCACTGAGTCAGTAGATAAAATTCAAAGCACTGAGTCAGTAGATAAAATTCAAAAGTTCTAACATCCTTCCATCATGGAGTCTTTCAAACTCTGAACATAATTTGTGGTTATTTTCACAAACCCTACAGAATTTAGCACTAGATGTTTTAAACTTTAAAGTGATATTTACATTTAAGAATGTGTCAATTATCAAAATTTCAACCATATCATTTGAGTGAAATATTATGATAGGGTTTATATTTATATACTTTTGTATTTAGTTATCAGTTCATTAAATTGTTAATTAATTAATTTACTTAAATATCTTCTCATTAATGGGGATTAAACCCAGCGACTTTACACCAGTAGTTGGCTGCATCCCAACTTCTATGTATTGTTTTTAATTTTTAGGCAGAGTCTTACTAAATCACTAAGTTCCTCAGTTTGGGCTCAAACTTTTGATTGTCCTGTGTGAGCTTTCCAGAATGCTGAGACTAGAGGAATGTGCCACCATTCTTGGGTACTTGTAAACTTACACACAACTATTATCAGAAAATAATTCCCATCACATTGCTTCTTTTCCATTAAAATTTTGCTCTTTTGAGCCATGACTTTCTGTGTAATAGCTGGCAAATGCAGTCAGTGGGAAAATTTTTATCTTATCTTGCTTTCAACATTGAATCAAAAATTATGTTTGCTTCAGGAGTCCGTAAATGTCATTTATGACAGTTTTCTCCTACTCCTAATTAAGGAGACTTTTATAATTGTTTCATTCTAAAGTATGGAGACGTTGAATTTTAAATCTTTATTTTTCATATAAATTTTTTTCCACAAACTAATGCATCGAATTTTGTTTATAAACCAGATATAGTTATGAGATAAACTCTGTAATATATATAAATTTACAATAACGTGAGTTTACTTTGAGGAAGAATGCTTCATGTGAAATTTGTTTCTTATAATGACACCGCCAGCTATTAATACCAAAATGTAGCACTTTTCATAATATGAACTGAGTTCTCACATTAATTACAATAAAAATTGGGAAAAGAGATCAACTGGTGACCATAATTTTCACAATAACCATGGTAATGTGGAGATTTTTATTTCTTAGTATTATTTTGCTGTTCTGTGTGCATTTGTAAATTTCAAGTAAATTTTAACAGATTAATGCAAATTATTCCTACCATTTTTTCATATAAAGCATTTTCTCTTTCTGTAAAAATGACCGATTTTCTTTCAAGCTTTATGAGTTTGGATTTTTTTCTTTGTGGTAAAATGTACTGTATTTGAGTATCAGTAGTTTTTAGTAGAATAAACTTTGTTTCTTACTTTGCCCATGTATATATTTTCTTAAGATTTCTTGTCACAGGGTGGAGCCGGGTGGTCCGCTGTGAGCATATGTGCTTTCCCACCTCCAACCATGGCAGTTTGTATACACCCCTGTATGTTATAGTATAGTCTGAGGCAGCTATATCTCTTCCCAAGGTGAGAGTCCAAGGATATAGATAAACCCAGGAGTACAGTTATTATCACAGGGAAGATAACTGATTGAGTGGTAGGGCA
>PVLD010017952.1:0-40297 GCA_004027595.1 Dinomys branickii | reverse complement strand
CCCACACAGTGGAGAGGCAGGAGGCCACAGGCTCGTGGCAGGCATAGAGCTGCGTGTGGTGGGATGTGTACTGGCTGCTCTGGCTCCACCTTGCCTCCAGGTGCTGATTAGGAAGGTTGCTGCAGGTTGGGGACTCTGCTTCAGTGGCTGTTGCAACCTCTCATCCCCACACTGGATTTGACAACAGTTCCCGACCACCATTGCCTCTTTTCCTGGCTGCGCCCTCTCCTCTCCAGACTTGGACCAGCTCTTGGAACTCCGCTCTCCCCTCGCCGAGTTAGGAGGCTTCCATGTGCATGGGTCTCTGAAGCTGAAGCTGCGATTGCTGGAACGAGGGCTTGGGCCAAGAGTGTGTTTGAAGCAGTGGCTTCCTCTTCCATGAATTTCTTAAGATGCTGTTTGTCATAGAAATACCTTATGTTTCCCATCAATTTTGAAAAATAGTTTTCTAGGACATATTAACCAGGGTTGGAAGTTATTATGTTTTAGGGGTTAAAGCACTTCACTCCAAGTTCTCCTGGCCTTTGATGCTTGTGCAGAGAAGTCTGCTATGATTCTAATGGGTTTGCCTTTCCAAATGATTCATTGTTTTGCTCAAACTGCTTTGAAAATTCTGTCTCTGTATTTGGATTTTGAGTATGATGTGATGTGGAGAGATTCCCTTTTGATCGTAAGTATTTGGAGTACTGTATGCCTCATTTGTTGTATATTTAATTCTTGCCCTGTATTTGGACAGTTTTCTGCTATTATTTCTATAAACATGTTTTTATGCCCTTTGTTCTTTTGATTTTTTTATTTATTCCAGTTAATCTTAGACGAACCTTTGCGTCTTCTAGCAGCTGTTGGATCCATTTTTTATGTTCTACTGTTGCCTTTAACGTATCTCTGAGTAACTAGTTTTGACAGCAGTGCAATCTTCTGATTCTGACATTCTGTCCCCGTAACAGTTGCTTCTGCTGCTCTTACTTTCTGTAGATGTTCTTCCAGATTTCTTTTTGGCATTTTTTTCATGGATTCTAATTCTTTGCTGAATTGGTCATTCCTGCTTTTATCACTTTGCGTAGCTCAGCTAGCTTTTCGTTAGTGTTTTCTGTCAGCTCCCTTATCCGTTTGCTTATTACGTCCCTATCTGTGAGCTGAGCACATTGTCAACTTGCTTTTTAATCTCTTCTGTTACCCTTTCAAGTAACTGGGCGGTGTGACCTTTGCTTTTCTCCCCCACAATGCTGCAGGAATGGGCCTCTGTGGAATTGGGAAGTTTTGGAACATTTTGTTGCTGTGTTTTCTCATGTTTCTGTTGTTTTTTGTGCTTAGGTTTGTGGTCACTTATAACAGAAGGACTTTGTTTCAAGTATGGAGAGCTCTTAGGTTAGTCTCTTTTTTCGTGATGGATTCAGGGCATGGCTGACCATTGTCCTTTGTCTCTGTCCCAAGGTCCAGCCGTCTCTGGTAATTTGGGAAGGGAGGAAGCAGTGTAATTGGCTCGCGTGTGGGTCCTTGGAATGATCCACCATTCATTCTCCTGTGAAAATAACAGAAGGAAACAAATGAAGTAGAAGATAAAACAGAAGGAGAGAAGGTAAGGGGAATAAAAAATAGGAAAATTAAAAGGAAAAAATATTAAAGGGAAAAAAAATGAGTCCCAAACCAGAATTTTTTCTTTGTATTTTTGAATGAGTGGTTTCCTTTCAGAATCTACAGTTTCGGTGTTCACCAAGTCTGGGCTTTCTCTCCCTAGCAGTATGGCCTGAGGGTCTGTGAGGGAAGCTCCATACCAGAGGTCCCTGTTTACCCCAGGCTGTGGCAATGTCCCTGCCGAGGCTTGTCCCTGCTCTCGCTCACAGATAGCGCAGGCAATCAGAGAACCCAGATCTGCCCTGGATGTAGGCAGCAGGGCAGTGAGTTAAGTAAATACCGGTAGGCTCTTTAAGACCGGTGCAGCCTGGCTTCTCACCCTGGGTTTGTCCTTCCTGGGCTTGAACTTCTCAGAGGCTGTCTTTCTACCCTCTCCCCCGCTGCAGCTGTCTCCTGTGGCTGCCTCTACCCCAGCCACTGCGGGAGGGTAACACTGGGGACCCGGAAGTGGTTTTTAGTTGTTCTGCATCCCAGATTTAAATACTCAGCCCTTTCCCAAAACGGTGCTGAGTAAGCACCTTGGGGGATGCGGTGGGTGCCCACGTTTGAATCCTCTCCAGCTGTTGCCTGCCGTGTGGAAGGAGCCCTCTTGGCGCAAAACCCCGCGCTATTTTTGTAGTTCACAAAGGCGGTGGCTCCGCTGCAGTTTCTCCCTGCATCTCCCCGCCCTGCGGCGCCTACCTTGCTGCTAGGGAGCCCGGTTCTCCGCACGCACTGGGACGCAGAGAGCTCCAGATTGTTTAGATCTTTCCCTTGTGGACCATCTTTCCAACTTCTCTGTAGCTTCCAGGTTTTTCCTGTCAGTTCCTTCCCTATCCCAACTATCTGCTTCTCTTGTTTTTCTTTGCCAAGGTATTTTCCAGGGTCTGGATTATGGATCTTGGGCTGAATTTTGCTGTCGATCGCCACGCGGCCATTTTCCTTCTCCCCACCTGGAGTATCTTATTTCTATGTTATCAGTAGACAACTTTTAATTGTATTTGCATTCATATTTCTTTCATATATCAAAGACCTTTCTCCCTGGATAAAGAAACAGTAGAAAGTCTGAGTTTTGCCCTTCTTTCCACAAGTAATAATTGTATAATTTATATAAATAATATGAAATATATACATTTTATTTCATTTTATTTTATTTTTGTGGTACTGGGGATTGAACCTGGAGCCTTAGTAGTGAGCTACATCCCTCACCCTTTTTATTTGTCTACTTTTAAGATGGTCTTACTAGGTTGCCCAGGCTAGGCTCGAACTTGTGATCCTCCTGCCTCAGCTTCCCAGAGTGCTTCTTTTTCACAAATGCCTTTATCTCAAGCTACTTCTATTGGTGACATTAAACTTCAGGCAACACTATAAAAATATTTTGGCCCAACACTTAGGATTCACTAGCTTCACTGCTTATGTATCTTAGGTACTAGTTCCTGAGTTCCTTGTTGTGACTCACTTTGCTTTCGTGTGGTATATGTCTTTGCATTGTTTCATGTCAAAGCACATGTGAACTCTTGCACCTGAGACCATGCTGTCTGCCTGGGCCTGGCCTAACAGTCAGGTGGGTGTCTTAGTTACTTTTCTCATTGCTGAGAGAAAATACCCAGAAGCCAAAGTTAAAGAGGGGAAAGTTATTTAGCTCAGAGTTTGTAGAGGTTTCAGTCCATAATTAGCTGGCTCCAAGGCAGGGTGATACATGGCAGAGGGGCAGCTGTTCATGGTGAACAGATGGTAGCAAAGCAAGTAAGAGAATAAGCCTCTTTCAGTCCCTTACATTGCATGCTGGCTACTACCCTGGGGTGGGTGTAACACTCACATCCTTAATGCTAGCCAGAACTGTGCCACACCAGTCATAAACACTTAATCCCGATGTCATATACCCTAGGTTCAGCCACCTCTGGAAAAGCCCTTCATAAGGGCTCTGGGAGCACATGTAGACACAAACCTGGACATATCTGGACAGCTATTTGCCAGATACCCTGTTCTCCTTCCCCACAGCAAAGTAGTGCGTCTTAGCCCTGTGACTCAGGCCTGGCTGCTGGATCATTCTGATCGGTGCAGGGGCATGAGGCTGGCGTGTGTCAGCCGGGCACACTGCAGGGCCTCATACGCTTTACTGCTCTTGCTGCCCGGATGCTCCTCCCTCCGCCTCAGTCCCAGGTGAAGGTGGCACGGACAGAGCTGCAGCCGGCGCTCTGTGGCTGTGTGGTGTGAGGGACAGATTCACCACAAGCCACCAGGACTAGAGACTATGTGTCCCAGTGGGCTGGGCTGGCCTGCTTTGCTTTGTGGTATTCTAGACCCCAGACCTGTCAGAGCTCCAGCCCTCAGGCTGCCTCTGTACTACATTCCCATGGACAGGAGACAGCTTCCCTGCTCCTTCTGCTCCTGTAGCCCCCTCTTCTGTGAAAGTAGAGGTGAGGTAGGCTAACGCTGATGTGCTTGCCAGGTTTGATTTTTAACTAATCCATTCTGCAAACCAGAGCCTTGCTGAAGATTGCTCTTAATGAGGCTGACTTGTGTTTTTACAAAGCAAGTGATCTCAAATCTTGGCTGTTTCTTGCTAGAAATAGGGCCAGCTGGCATCTGCTGAGAAGAAGATCTATTGAGAAGTTCTGATGCTCTGGGTAGGGAAGGCGAACACCTCCCAGCCGACCTTTTCTCTCTCTCTGCTGAGTGCCTGCTATGCGCTGAGCATCATCCTAGGTGGCTATGAAGGTGGATGGAACAGCCTTAGGTAGCTCCCCCAGAGAGCTGGGCCCAGCGATTACAGCACAGGCAGAGTTAGTCTGGGTGGGGCCTTTCCTCGCTTTCTTACAGGATCCGGGTCACCACTGGGGAGGTGGGGCACAGGCTCAGCATCCTCAGAGCCAGCCTAGAACCTGGGTCTCTGGGCTCTGGCCCATCTTCCGGCTTGCACATGACCCCTCTGCTACCCTTTCAGTGGCTGAGGTGCCTTGCGGACAGGAAGGGTGAGCAAGGCAGACCTCTGCACTGGGGGGAAGGGCTACTTCCTGGAGCTGCTCCCCATGCTGAAGTGGAGCCCTGCAGCTCTGCCCACCGACACCTGAATTAAGGAGCCAGCAGGCACACCTTCACAGGAGGCTCCCTTTCCTGTTTTAAGTTCTAGATGCATGATGAGGATGTAATACGTGATTTCAAAGAAACGTGCAGATAACCAGTGCCTAGGAGTCTCTGTTCCACCCCCCACCCCCACCCAAACATTTCCTCCAGGAGACACTGCTCTTAGTTTCTCGTGTTTCCTTCTGGAGAGTCAGTCCTGCCTCACCTAGAACATACCGTGACAGCATCCTGTGAAACAAGGTCCTGTGTTTGTCAATAAAGTTTTATTGAAACAGAAATGGCCATTTGTTTACATACTGCCTATGGTTGTGTGTTCTACAAACAAGACTGGATATCTGGGACAGGGCATAGGCTCTGCAAAGCCAAAAATATCTACTCTTTCACAGAAAGTCTGCCGACCCCTTCCTAAAAGTCATTTCTGCCCCTCCCCCACTGAATCAAACCTATGTGCAGCTTTAGTACTTCCTGTCTCTTTTCCAACCATGAATTCTTTAGATTTTGAAAACAGCAGGATCTCATATCCTTATGATTTATATTGTGGGCAGCTCTGTGCCTTGTGCCCTTCCTCCTGGTAAGTGCCTTGTTTCTGGTCTAGTGATAAGGCACAGAAACTCAACCCCCAGGAAGTAGCCCAGAATAGACCAGATAACTCTGAGTAGCAAAATGTGGTCCCAGTGGCACCTAGGAGCAGAATCTCAGGTCCACTTTTCCGGACTCTTTACTTGTTTGTTTGTTTATTGAGACAGAAATCTTGCTGTGTTGCCCTGACTGATCTCAAACTGAGCTCAAGTGATCCTCCTGCCTCAGCCTCCTGAGTAGCTGGGAGTACTGAGCCACTGCATCTGGCACTCACCCTTCTTTTTTGAGACAGGGTTTCACTGGGTAGTTCGGGCTGGCCTGGAACTAACTCACAGCAGCCCTCCCACTTCAGCTTCCTGAGTGCTGGGATTACAGATGTGCACCACCCTGCTGGCTTTCACCTTCATTTTAATGGCTCCAACTAGCGTGCTCATCAAAATCTGACTCTGGTGCCGGCAGTGGTGGTACACTGTGGCTGCACTTTGGGCTCCCTTTCAAAACTACTAGTGCCTGAGACCTACTCTCCGAAATGCAGATTGAATTGGTGTGGGCTGCAGCGATGCAGTGAGAGACGTTCAAGGATCATTACCTTTGCAGTGTGATGTGCACCGAAGTGCACAAAGGGCACGAGTCCGGAGCGTGGGTGTGCGATGCCTTCTTCCACACAGAGCTGTCTGTGTGACCCGAGATCCCTGCGTGAAGACCAGGAGCAGTTTCTCAGACTCAGGAGTTACATTCATGCCCTCGTCCCGTTGGCGTCCTCTCCCCAGAGAGCCACTGTTCTCTTATGACCTTAAGATTAGCTTTGCTTATTCTGGAACTTCCCAGCGCTGGACCATCCTGTCAGCTCCCTGGCGACTTGCAGCTTCTGCGCCGTTTTGTTTGAGCTGGTGCAGACGTTGTCGTTCTTTGGCGTGTGAATTCCATGACCAAGCAGACTTGTTTTATGTTCAGTTAGGCTTGCACTTCTGGGCAGTGATGCGTAAAGCTGCGGTGGTGCATTCTGAGGTAGGCAGGTGTGTGTATTCATTTCTCTTGGACATGTACCAGGGAAGAGGACTGGTGCATCCTAGGCAGGGCAGTGTTTAGCTCCAGGATTTATGTGTGTAGGGTTACTTAGAAGCTCACTCATGATTCCGAGGTGCTGCTGGGATGGAAAATTGTTGTTCTAGAGAGAAGGCAGTGCTCTTGTGGAGCCCTTCTGTGAGTTTTGCAGTAACCTTCCTGTAAATCCCCGATCTTCTGTCACTTGCTACCATAAACCCTGTCCAGCCAGATATGTGGTTCCAGCACAACTCCCAGCCAGTCCTTCTGCTCAGAGTCTGTCTCTTCCCTCATTATCTTTGCAAAGTGCATTCCATTCTCAACCTTGCGACTCCCCTGCCTGAGGCCTCTGCAGCTTTGTTCCATCACCTCTAGGTCATGCTGAACAGGGCCCTCTGGACATACAGACATGGCAGTGGGAGCGATACCATGGTATCCTCTGCATTTTTTTTTTTTTTGAGATAGTCTCATTCTATAGTTCAGGCTGGCATTGAACTCACTATGGAGCCCAGGCTGGCCTCGAACTCACAGTGATCTTCCTGCCTCAGCCTCCCAAGTCCTGGGATTATAGGCATGAGCCATCCTGCCTGGCTTTGTATTTTGAGATACTCACATAAGGTTGACATGAAGCCGAGGTGACATAAAGCATGTAAGCTCTGCGTGCGGATCCTGGTGCATAGAAAATGCTCAGTAAATGATACATATGTGCAGAAATGAAACATCTCCATCAGCAGACCACAAGCATGGAGAACTGTGCTACCCAATATGGTAGCCACTGGCAACCTGGGACTTTAGAGCCCTTGAAATGTGACTTGCCCAAATTGAGAGGCACTGTGAATATATACTTGATAAGAAAGAATAACAAAATAACACCTTGAGAGCTTGTTTGGAGGTTCTAGCAGGGGAGCGCAGCTACTCATATACCCTTGATAGAGGAACAGTCCTCCTCTGTCGAGGGTGGTCATCCTCTTCGCAGCACACAGCTTTGGGAGGGACGCACATGAAGCATTGAGGGAGGAAGGGGACACCCGCCTCGCCAGCCAGATCAGCCCAGTCAACCCTGGCGATCAATGGGGTGACAAATGTCGCAGCCAGATCGCCCTCACATCCAATGACGTTGTGTATAGTGGATTAAACAAAATATAACCTGTGACACTCGCTCACATAGGGCGACTGGGAAGCAGACATGCTAGAAGCACACGTGTGGCCCAGCTTGTGTCTTCTGGGTGGTGCTGCATAGAGGACAGTGTGGGAGGTCAGATCCTTTCCGCAGCGTTTCTCTTCCGAGGGGGCTCAGCCATCTGCTTGAGTTTCCCTGGAGTGCCTGTGGGCCAGGGTTGTAGCTCAGAAGCACAGTGCCTGCCTGGGACATGCAAAGGTCATGAGTTTGATTCCCGGTACCAAAAAAAAAAGCAAATGGCTGCACCCAACTGTAAGGCACTGAGTTAGGAGCTCCCAAGGCTGGCTCCAGAAATCTGCACTTTCAATGAGTCACCCAGCCAGACTCCTGCCCCTTAAGTGTGGGGCCATTTGATTTTCTTATTAAACAAGTTTACTTCCTTGCTTGGGGCTGTGAAAGGATGGAGCCCTTGTTTCCTACCACTAAGAGGTATTCAGGACTGAGTGTTGGGTTAAGTTGGGTTTGTCTACTCAATACTACAGGTTGAACCCAGGGCCTTAGCACTGAGCTATATCCCCCTCCCTTTTATTTTTTGAGACAGGGTCTCTCTAGCTTGCTAAATTGCCCAAGGTGGGCTCACACTTGTGATCCTCCTGCCTCAGCCTCCCAGAGTACTGCATGCAACACCAAGCCTGATTTGAAACCATTATTGTGTAAACTGGGTGGCTGTTTTGCTATCTGCCAAGGTGTTAGTTATTGTTGTTTGGGTTAGAGGTTTCTAGAGGTCAAATGCCAAAGTCTTTGGCACACGTTAGAGTTTCTGTCCTCAAAACATCTGTCGCAGTTCCAAGCTGGTGATTTGGGGCAGGATGGTCTATTAATGATCCTATTTTCCTGTGGTGGTTCAAAGGATTAAAAAGTGATTATTTAACTTCAATAAAAAAAGCTTGCCTAAGAAAGCAGAGCTCACAAAGATGAATGTGTCCCAGCTTTTGGGAGGCTGAAGCAGAAGGATTGCCATGAGTTCAAGGCTAGTCTGGGCTCCATAGTGAGTTCAAGGGCAGCCTGAACTACATAATGAAACCCTGTCCCAAAACCAAAACCAAAACAAAACAAACAAAACAAAACAAAACAAAACGTGAATATGACGTTCCACACAAACCCTGAAGTTTTTGGTGCCTGAGAAGTGACTCTCAGGGTCACCCAATGCCTACAGCCCAGCGCTGATGCTGTGACATGCGACCACGAGATGGCGCCAGAGTACAAGCTATTGTACTGTCCCCACGCCCTGCCGCCTCCCCAGCACCTAAGAGCTGAGTTCTCCAAGCGCCTTTTCAGGAAGAGAACTTATTAGAATTGTAAATTCTCAGCCCCTACCCCTGACCCACTGAATCCAATCTGCAACACGCTGTCCAGGTGGTTGTGGTGCAGGCTTAAGTTTAAGGATCCGCTATCCTGGAATCAACCTTGGGAGCCTGGAAAGAGGAGAGCGGGACGCCAGCAGAGAGAGCACATGCTGGGACAGGGAGGGGTGGGGCGCAGCGGGGTGCGGAGGACACTGGGGCGGAGTGATCAATTCTAGGGCGCCCTTGTAGCTCGCTGGGCAGCAGTCCAGGCTCTGGACACGGCTGGCGATGTTGTATTTCTCTTTAGAGGCGAGGCAGATCCTCTGGTGCCTGCGTGGTGGAGAGAAGGGGGGCCCTGAGGGACTCCGCGTTAGGTAAAAGATCTTAGACTCAGAAGCTGGGCTGTCACCCCATGTGCCTCCCCTCCTGCCTGTCTATTGCTCCCAGTCCTGAAATTTCACCAACCCACCACTGTGTTAATGGACTGAAATCCTGCAACCCTCCCAGGACAATCTAGGGAAATGGATGCTCAGGAGCCAGGGTGGAAAAATCACGAGTAATCTAAAACCTTATTTCTATCTTTCCGATCCCACCTGTGTCCTAAGGGGAGGCCAGTGCGGGGATGGAGTCATCTTTTCTTTTTTTTTTCCCTTTGACACTGAATAAATTCCTTTTTTGGCACGTGGTACTGAGGCTTCAAAGAGGGGCGATGTATCATGCAAGTAATTTTTTCCGGCTATGACGTGTACAGTTTAGTTTGATTTATTTTTTATGTCAGGAACAAAATGGAAAGTTAGCTCTTTAAAAATGAGCGTGGCTCGCTGAATAAATAAATAATACGCTCTTGGCGAGAACCTGCCAGCACCTCCCTAATTGCCCATTGATTCTTTAATTCTCTGCACTTTAACACCTACAGAAATTAAGAGGCCACAGAGCATAGAGATGTCTTTTGTTAAACAAATTAAGGAAACTGGGTTTAAGGAGGTGTGGCTCTTCCTCCTGCCCTGACCTAACATTTAAAGGTAGCAGGATGTGCTCCGGGCGGTGGGTTCCCCTGATAGCATCACCTTGAATTCCTAGCTGTGCGGGTGGGTGGCACAGCTGGAATCCCTCGTGGCTGAGCACAGTCTGAACCCGGAGGGTCTGTCCTGTGGGGCCTGGGCTCTGAGGGCCTGATGTGGCTTCGCACGCTTAGGTCCTGGAGGTCCCGGGGAGGAGTCCGGCCCCATTCCCAGGGAGACGCCCTGCAGAAGCTCGCTTTGATCCCATTCCTGGGAGGATCAAGAGGGGACTGGCCACTCTCCCCTCCTGCAGCAGAGGTCCCTGGTGCCACCCTTAGGGTCTTCTCTGGAGCCCCCTACTCGCCTCCACCCTGCACCGCCCTCTTCGGCCCTTCCTAGCTGCAGGAAGTTCCTGGTGACTTGGCTCAGTCTGCCACTGTCCCCTCTGCATTCTCCCCTTCTCCAGGGTCACCTCTGAGCCCTCGCCCCCAGGTATGGGTGGTAGTCCCCGCATCCCCAGAGCACACACAGTGTCTTTCTGTCAGCATCAGCTCCTGGTCTTGGATCTAGAAGGGCCTTTTAAAATTTTAACACTAGCAGTCGAGCCCAGGGCCTTCACACTGAGCTACATCTCCAGCCCTTTATTTATTTCCTTGAGATAGGGTCTCATTAAGTAGCTAAGTTACCCAGGCTGGGTTTGAACTTGGGATCCTGCTGCCTCAGCCTCCCGGGTTAGCAACACCACGCACAGCTTGGAAAGTCCTTTATATACTGCTGTGCTCCCGTTCGCCTTCAGGAAAGCTCTGGTGAGTTTGAATGAGAAAATGCTGAGCATCTCCCGCCAGCCAGGGGCCTCTCCTTCCTACTTCTGCTGGAGGCTCTGTTCGCCTCCTCTTTCTAGCAGACGGGCGCGGGTTACAGAGAAAAGGCCAGGTCCCGCCAGGCTTTAGCCCCTTAGAGCAACACTGTGTTGGACAGCGCATTTCTTTTGCTCGCTAAGTCTGAAAGCCTACAGCTTGCGTGGGTGAGTCTATTTGGCAAAGCCAGTTAAGAGCTGTGTGATCTTGTACAGGTTACATAACATCTCTGGGCCTCAGTTTGCTCATTAGACTGAGGTCAGCAATGGTGCCACCTTACAGGACTTACGCCTGAAGTGCTGGTACGCAGGACACACCTAGGACGGAGACTGCATGGTGTCGAGGTGAGGACAAGATCTGCCCAACGCTGCTCTCTCAAGTGGGCTATCGATGTCTGCTTTTGTGGGTCCTAGGGAGTCGGGTACCCCCATTCTCTGGGTCTAGAAGGGCCCATCATTTCTTGCCTGTTGGAGACACATGGCCAGGCCCCACCTCCTGTCCTCTGGAACCATGGGAGGCCTGGGGGCTGCAGTGACCGCTAGGGGTGCAGTCCCTGTGGGACCCCTGGGCCCAGAGGCTCGGTGCCCAACTCGGGGACCCTCCGCCCCCACCCCCGTTCCTCGCCCTCAGCCCAATTGCTACACTGCCCTTCTGCCTGTCCAGTGGGCATCACCTGCCTGGCCCTGGCCCCGTCCCCGCTTTGTGTCTCTGGCGTCTGGTCCCGGGCCGCCCCTCACTCTCCAGGGGAATTACCATTCCTCCCAGCCGGAGGGAAGGCTTTGTCCTCCGAACGCACAAGTTAATTTCCACCAACTGTTTACTCGGCCTTTGTACTGGCTGAGCAGGACTCACTCGGGAAATGCAGCCCTTGAAGCCCAGTGAGGGCCACTGAGCGCCAGTTTAGGATAGGAAGGAAGGACACTTGGGGAGAGCAGGGGCGACACGGGGATGCCAAGGCGGGTGCGATGGCGTGGCTGTCCCGGGGCAGCGTGCCTGTGCCTCACACGTCTGTTTGCGTAGGAGAGACACATGCGGGGAGAAGGGGACCCAGCATGACAGCTGGCAGGGGACTGAGGGGGGAGATTGGGCTGGGGCAGGGGCCAGGAGGAGCCCCAGGCCAAGAGCCCCAAGGAACTGTGCCAGTGGAGCTTGCCGCAGGCAGCTCTGCTCCTGTGACCCCTAAGGGTCTCCCCAGGTTGGTTCTTTGCATCCTCCTTGGAGCTGATGCTGCCTGGCTTTGGGAGCCGTTTCCTCCTGGTAACCCAACCCGAGCAAATGGCAGTGTGAGCCAGAGCCTCAGCGCAGAGATGCAGGGCCAGGAGCAGGACTTGGGGGCAGCGGGAGGTATGGGCCCGCAGGCTCCTGGGAATTTGGAGAGGTCTCCCCAAGGGCTTTGGACAGGACAGGGTTGGAATCCATGGTACCTGCCTCCCGGTGCCACTGTCATGGCTGTAGAAAGACACACACACACACACACACACACACACACACACACACACACAGATATGGTATTTGTAATGTTTACAAGTACAAAAGCAAAATAAACATATGAGGTACAACATGAAAAATGTAATATGATAGGAATATAACACACAAAGCATACGATACGTAATCATGTACATAATTAGAATATACATAAAATGTAGAGTACATAATTGTGTTTCTAATAGCTGTAATATATATTGCATCTTTTTATTTTTCATATTCTGACAATCTCTAACTTTTGAGCATTTAATCTCACTTATATTATCAAACTTGATTGACACGTGATTTGGATAGAATAATTAACCTCTTTTTGGGGTGGTTTGTTTCTTGAGACAGGTTCTCATTGTGTACTTCAGGGCATCCTTAAACTCACTATGTAGCCCAGGCTGGCCTTGAACTCACAGGACACTCCTGCCTTAGCCTCCTGAGTGCTAGGATTATGGGTATATGCCACCACATCTATCAATGGCCCTTTTTTTTTATCAGTAATGGGTATTGAAAACTAAGCTACAGCCCCAGCCCTTAAAAAAATTTTAATTTTAATTTCACTATCTACCCCAGGCTGGCGTCAAATGTACAGCGATCCTCCTACCTCAGCCTCCTGAGTGCTGGGACTACAAGAGCGCACCACTGGCTTTAAATGGCATACATTTAAAGTATACAGATTTATACATTTCGGGGGCATTGCTGGGGCTCCTACCCAGGCTCCTGCCTTCTGTACACCAGCCCCCACCCTCAGGCAGTTAATAATCCGCTTGCGCGCTGCGGATTTGTTTGCACTTCCCGGATTGCGTGTATATGGAAGTCCTGCAGCGCAGACTCTTCTGCCTGCCTTCCTTCTCTCAGCGTCACGTTTCTGAGACCTGCCATGCAGCCTGGGACAGCAGCCTGGGATAGATCTGCACAGTGTCTGGGCTGGGCCTGCTCTTCGAGCTGGCTCCATCCGGAACACGGAGGCACTTGGGAGAGTTGGGACAGTCCAGGCCTCCGAGGGCCACCTGCGTGGGCGTACTAAGACTCACTCAGTGAAAGTTCGTGCTATGAGTGGCCACTCCCGCTGCTGCCCACACAGCTTCCAGCTGCTCTCTTCGAAATTGCTCTCTACTCCCTCATGTCTCCACCCCAGCCTACTACCCAGCCCCTCCCTCTCACTCAGTCCTCCTCAGCCATGTAGCCCTCGCTGTTCCTCCAGCACACAGGTGTGTTTCTGTCACAGGGCCTTTGCACCTGTTCATCCCTCTTCTCTAGACAATGCTCTTTCCTTCAGCCTTTACCCACAGGCTCCCTTCTAGGGGAATCTTGGTCTGGCCACCTTATCTGAAACTTCACCTTCTATTACCTTTTCATTTCCTCTTTTCCCGACTTTTCTTCTCACCTGTATCCCTAAAATCTAGTAAGTCCCAAATTTATAAATGAGTTGCATTTGTAAGTCCAATTTATAAACGAGAACATTTGTAAATCCATCAAAGTGAGTCTTATGCACCTTTGACACAAATACAGATACAGTGTAAAGGATAAGAAAACCAAACACACACACACAAATACTATAAACTATTTCTAATTTTACAGTTACCTTAGAATGATAAGGTAGACCCACAACCTACTTCCACAATTTGCTCTCTTCTACGCATATTCCTAACGTGAGGTCTCACCGTATCTGTGAAACTTCCCAACTTGAACGTTTGTAAGTCAGGGACTGACTGTATCACATAGAAGGGATGATCAAAATTTAAGGCAAATATTTAAATTTTTTAAAACTGTGGTCTAGTAAAAGACATCTGGGCATGAGTTCCCTTCACAATTCTCCCCATCTTTGAACACAGTTATCCCACTGTCCTTGCCACTTGCTGAAGCAGGTCTGGAGTCCTCTTTCGTGAGTGTCTTCACGAGGTGTGGACAACAGTACAGTCAGTGCGGCTGCCTGGTGCCACCCAGAGGACAGGCAGACTCGTAAACACACGACAGTGCGGGCTTGTTCACCTCACTCACTGGATCTGGCACCTTGTGACTGCTGGCTCTTGCCCAAAGTCAAAAGGACCATGCAAGGTCAATATTTTGAGTAGATTCAGAACATTAAGGCAGCCATACCAGTACAAAGAAAGGCCCTCAGGGAAGAGGACCCCAGAAGTACCACAGAAAGCGGCCAGAGCAATGGGTAAGTGGTGGTCAAGGTGACAGAGAATAACAGCGATGTGTCTTTTACCATGATGAAAAAAATTTTTAAGTTTGGACACTTAGCGCGTGTAAGGACAGCTCCTCCGGGTATCTGCGTGCACAAGTGTGGTGTTATTGTGGGGGTCAGGGCCCTGGCTTCCCTGCCCAGCACAGCAAACAAACAATGAACCAAAACAAAGCAAACAGAAATCTTCCTGAAACTCCTTTATGCAAATAGGCAAAAGTAGTATTTTATTTGTATAAACTTACATGTGTGGGCTGGGTTGTAGCTCAATGGTAGAGCACATGCCTAGCATCGCAAAGCCCTGGGATAGAAGGCACAGGGCCTTTGCACCTCCTCCCTGACAAAGGAGCTTTCATTTCTTCAGGCCTTCACTCAGCACTATGGAGAATAAATTTACGTATTAAATGAAGACATTAAGATAGATGAAAACACACATTTGACTTAAGTGCGATGTGGCATTCTGGGTTGAGTCTTGGACTGAAGAAAGGACAGCAATGGAAAACTGGGAAAAATCTGAGTAAAATCTGGGGTTTATTCAGTAGTCACAAACCATGGTTGGTTCTCAATTTTACAAATGTGCCATGGTTATGTCTGATGGTGACTTTAGGAGACACTGAAGCTATTGGAGTGTTGTTGAAAAATTCTTGGTACTATCTTTATAGGTTTTCTGTGAGTATAAAGTCGTCCTCAAATAAAAAGTTTATTTAAAAGCTTTTAAGCTTGTAACCTCAGCTACTCAGGAGGCTGAGGCAGAAGGATTACAAATTCAAGGCCAGCCTGGGCAACATAGTAAGACTCTGTCTCAAAGTAAATTTAAAAAGAGAGAAAGCAGACAGAGAGAGAGAGAGAGAGGAATGTAGCTCAGTACTCTCCAGTTTCTTTTTATTTATTTATTTAGTCTTTTTGAGATAAGGTCTCACTGTGCAGTTCAGGTTGGCCTTGAGCTCACTGCATAGCCCAGGCTGGTTTCAAACACACACGATCCTCCTGTCTCAGCCTCCCAAGTGCTGGGTTTACAGGCACGTACCACCATCACTAGTTCTATAGTTTTAAAGTACTTTAAGACATTTTTGAAAGGAGACACTTGACTCAAACATGGAAAATGAACAGAGAACCTCCGATGCTTTGAAGCCACTGGGCCCATGAGGAAACTGGGATATAGAAAGGGAAAGAGACCAAGATTTCCCAAAAAGGCAAGGTCAACGGCCTGCGGGTGTCGCTCAGTGATAGGTCACTTGCATAGCATGTGGGAGGTGCTGGGATAAAGTGAAGGACAAGCCCAGGTTGGCATAGTCCCAGCTGGGGGACATGTCCCCGTGGATGGGCAGTCACCCTGGATAGTCCGCTGACTATCATTGGATAGACAGTCATTAAGTCCTAGAGGCTCTCTGTCCCTCTTGGTGGTCATTTAGCTAGTCCCACTTCTCAGAGCTCCACTGAGCAGTCTTGAACGTGACTCCTTGCTTACTAGGTTGGGGCAGCATCCCCCAAGTGCCATCGCTATGTCTCTGGGTGTGCACAGCCTCAGCTTCCCTGGAAGATGGCAGCTGCTCACCCTGCGCTGGTCACGAGGGGCGCCTCGATCCCAAGCAGAGCCGTTTCCCATGGCCGCACGCCCTCACCAGTGCACTTGGTACACTCAGAGTGGAAGAACCTTCCCCCGTTTAGTTGCTCTGTGACACTCAGGACATCTCCATGGTCCTGGGCCTTGGTTCTACCCCCGAATCTACCCTTACTTATCATGTGACCTTGACTTTCCTCATCTGTGATACGGGCCAGTGGGGCTAACTGAGAAGTCCAAAACACTCACATTTCACAAATCTCTTCCACACTAGAAGATGCACTTGTGTAACATTCGATGATTTGAGAGCAGACAACATGAATTCAGTGACAATCAACACTATTAATTCGTATTTCACTAATCACTGCATCACGTGATACACTTTGACATGGTCATACAAGGGCCTGTGATCGACATGCTTATTCAGTTCAAACTCAGTGCTTTTCATACCTGTGGATGAGACACCAGACTCAGTACTTGCTCTTGCCCCTCTCTGTGTCCCCCAAACTCATAACCCACAATTAGCAGTGCTGGACTATTTAACGCCGATGCAAAGCCCTGGATTTGAATCCTGTCTTTGCCACTTGCTGGCTAACGATCTTGAGCAAGTTGCTCAACTTCCTGGGACTCTGGCTTCCTCATGGGCGTGTGGACCCTTCTCTAAGTGTCCTCTCTGTGTTAATGTCACACATTTAGAATGATTCCTGGCACGTAAGTGCTTACTCTCTTTGCTATCTCAGTTGGTCCTCCCAGTCATCCCACAGGGGAGTTCTCCATTTCGTTATTCAATAGATAGTGGGGTTTATTTTAGAACCAGGAATCGAACTCAGGACCTTGTGCTTGCCAGGCAGGCACTTTGCCACTGAGCTATCTCCCCAGCCCCTCAATAGGTAGTTATTGAACATGACCACAGCCCGGGCACTGATTAGGCAGTGTGGATCCATTGTGAACAGCACAGTGAGAACTCACAGCCTCTCTGGGGCACAGTGCCAGGGTTTACACGTGAGGGGCCGCAGCAGAGGGAGGGAAGGGCCTTTTCCCAGTGCACGCTGTGGGTAAGGATAAAAGGAATCCTGGAGGCTTTGTCCCATGGCTGGCACAGGGAAGTGCTCCGTCCCTCACCTGGCCCTTCCCTCTGAGGCCCACAGCAACTGCTTTGATCCCTCAGGACCCTTGTGCCAAGCAGGAGAATGCGGGTTCCAGCTCATGGGACCGGAGTCCATATGACCAGAGAAAGCACAAAGACAGCGGGAGGTGTGATGTGGCTGCTGTGGTTTCATCCATTGGAGAATGAGGGAGTCCCAGCTAGAGAGGAGCAGGGAGGTGACGAGGACAGAAGGAGATGCTCAGGTTTGAGCCCCTCGTCTTGCAGCCCTTGTGAGACCCAGGCCCATCCCCGCCGTGAGTTCCTGGAGACAGCTGGACCCTTAGGACAATCTCCCTCCGCACTTTCATTTACAACCCAAAGAGACCTCGTTCATCCACCGGGCTGGGGCAAGTGGCCAATGAGTGTCTGCTTTTGAGATTCTTTGAGGCCCCTCCACACCCTAGACTTGAAGCCCTTTTGGCTTCCGGGTCTGAGAATTCTTAGATAACTCTGCGATAGATTCTCTGCTCTGGAGCATGTGGCTGCAAGCTAACTCTTAATAAATCAGACGGGCACTTTCTGTGCGGAGCAGGGCCTCTGCCATACATCATTATTGTTTTCCTCTTGGGGAGAACAACTAGGCTCTGGCAATAACCTGCCACGTATATGTCTCAGAGCCCTATTTATATAGCCATATGGATAAATATATATAAATAGGACTCTGGAATAATAGATTAAGGGATCTGCTCATCCACAGAAGACTTATGGGGCTTTCAGGACCTGGTGGCGGTCTGATTCAGTAAGAAGGATGGGTCCCCAGCAGGATGTGGCCGAGAGTTTGATGAGCCTGGAACCTGGTGGGACGGAGAAAGGCGGTGGAACTGGAGGATCTGAGACTGAGCTGCAGGCAGGAAGAGCAGGGCAGGGCTGTGCAAAGCCGTGAACCCCGAGGCCAGCAGTCTTCCCAGCTCAGCCCCTGTTTGGCCGTGTGATCTTGGGCAGGTCACTTGCCTTCTCTGGAGCTTTGTGTTTCACCTGTCAATGAGAAATACGGACTCACTGACTTTTAAGGTCCTTTTCTGTTTAGACGTCAAAGTGACTCAGGCCTATGGCAACCACTGTCTGGGTGGGTAAGGATGAGATCTGTCAGACTGGGGTTACCCCTAGGTCTCAACCAATCGCTGGCGCTCCTCAGGGGTCTCCTGTCTTCTGGCGGCTTCCCTGGCAGGGGTCTGCATCCACCAAACCAAAGGTCCTGGGGCAGAATAAGCAGCAACAACCACAGCCGAGACTCCTTTTCCCAGTCTTTGGCATTTGCTGGGCACGTACGAGGTGCTGATCGCCACCCTGCGGACTTCACAGTCGTGTCTGGTTTTGTCCTCATAGGACCCGGGAAGGTGGGCACCATCCTCATCCTCATTTATAGGTGACGCAGCAGGAATGCAGAGCGGACCTGCGTGTGTCCCGGCCTACGGAGAGGCCTCCGAAGTGTGACTTGGCGTCTGTATTTCTCAGCTCTGTGGTGTGCCGCACCCATAATGACAGGCATGGGGGCTCCAGGAGATCAGTGAAGGTCAGTGTGGTCTTTGGACTTCTCGGACTTGCCTGTTTCATGCAAAGGGATATAGAGAAAAAACATTCATGCTGTTTTCTTCAGTTTTTCCAAGTCTGTCTTTTTTTTTTTTTTTTTTTACAATAAAAGTCTATTTACAGACTTACAGGACCCAAGATAACCAGCCCCCGCCGTGCTTCGGTGAGCCCTGAAATCAAAGACGGACAGGATAACGTGTACTGGAGGCCGCCGGCTTCAGCAGCATCTCAGCCTGCTGCTCGCTCCCTCCGTGGCTGAAGCCAGGCTGCTGTGACACGCCCCACCCTTGTGCGGAAGGGACAGCACTGCTGGTGTCAGGTCCATGGTCATCTGAATGCATCACCAAGTTTAAACTAGCACTTGCTGTGCCAGGCCCGGAGCTGAGGGCTGATTTGATTCTCTGAACACCTCCTGAGCGGTATTGCTTACTCCACGTGATGGGCAGGGACTGCGGCAGGGATGCCTAGACGCTCCAGCTAGCCAGGGGCAGAGCTGCAACCGACCTGCCTGGCTCTAGAGGTGTGGCTACTAACATTACCTTGGGGGAATGGAAAGCCACACCCCCTTGCATGAATCATTAAGAATTTTACAGCTGGACGTGGTGGTTACTTGTAACCTCAGCTATGCAGAAGGCTGAGGCAGGCGGCTTGCAATTCCAGGCCTGCCTAGGCAATTTAGCAACACCTTGTCTCAAAACAAAATAATTGAAAAAAAACACAAACAAACAATAAAACCAAGAAACCCCACAGGGCTGGAGGTACAGTGCACTGGTAGAATGCTTGCCTGGCATGTACAAGGCTCTGGTTTGATCCTCAGTACTTTCCCTATACATGTCCTAAAACAGAATTTAAAGATGTTAACAGGCACTGTGAGCCCAGCCCTTTTGAGCGCAGGCCCCATGTGACCGCACAGGACACATGCCTAGCATACGGGCCCCACTCCACATGGGGACAGTTCCCTGGCTGGTTCCCAGCCCCCAGGCCTTTTTTCCAGGCCAGCATCCTCCCCGGGGAACACCATCACCTTGACCCAGGCAGTGTGCCATGTGACACCCTGACTGCTGTGACAAGGAACAGGACAGCCCGCGCTTTGGGAAGCCTGAGCAGCTGTAGTCCTCAGCCCTCCTCAGTGCACAGGGGGCCAGCACCTGGCTACATTCACTGTCCACCTGGAGTCCTGTGGTTGTCACCCTGTGACTATATCTGTCCACAACTGGCCTCCTGGAGGGCCGGGGAGAGCCGCACCTTTGCTCTTTCGGTAAACTTTGGTTTTTTAAGCAGCAAAACAGTGTTGAATGGGGTTGCAAAAATTGTGAGGTGTTTCAAATATATACAGGTTTGAAATTAAAGCCATTAGCAAAAAAAAACAGCACAATGTAATAGAAGTGTATTTTTCCCGGAATGGTTACTGGGTTGGTTGGTTCATAGCTCAAACAGACAGTAGGATCTGGTAAAGGAATATAATTATTATTATTTTTTCACTTGTATTGAGGCATATTATATATACAATAAATTATATATAAGGTTCACTAATATTAGGGTGAGGGGGCGTAGCAGCAGTAGAACTTTTGCTTAGCATGTACAAGGCTCTGGGTTCAGTCTTCAGCACAGAAAAAATAAGTGCAATAATCTTAGGTTTGTAACTGGATGGTTTTTATTTGTGCCCCTGAAACACCCCACAAGTCGGGATATTTTGGCAGGGGAGGGGGTGATACTGAAAATTCAACCCAGGGACCTTCTCACTGAGCTAAATTTCCAGCTCTTTTTTTATTACTTTTATTTTGAGATAGGGTCTCACAATGTTTCCAAATGGCCCAGGCTGGCCTTAAATTTGTAATCTTCCTGTTTTAGCCTCCCAGAATGCTAGGATTATAGGCATGAGTTACCTCTCTTGGCTACATACAAGTCAAGATATTTACAGCACTGTGACCTTAATTGTGACCTGTTGGCTTGAGTAAGAACCAGTAAAAGTGATTAAAGCACAGTTCCAGGTGTGTCTGTGGATGACTGACGTACAGACCAGCGAACTGAGGGAAGTAGAGCCTTGCTCACTGGCAGTCACATACACGTGTGATGTGTGCGGATGGCTGCACACAGACACAAGCATGTGCATGTGAATGACTCCTCTGGCCACGGGAATGGCTCACCTGAACGATGAAACACAAATGGATATCTTATGAATTGAATCACATTTTTGAATAAGGGTCCCACATCCCCGTTTAGCAATGTGTCCCATAAATTGAGTAGCAGCCGTGATTATACTCAATGTACGAGTGAGGAAACTTAGGTTCCATGGGCTATGTTACCTTGTCAAGGTCACAAGCAGGAATGGCAGATTTTGCACTTGAATCAGGGCTGTCTGCCTCTCAGGATCACACTTGCTGACGTTCTCCTGCATTTCATTCAAGAAAGTGTAATTTTGGGGCATCTACTCTGAGTGCTTGGGATGGGTCAGTGAGCGAAACAAAGGGCCCTGTTAGGTCCTCATGGGACTCACATTCTAGCAGGGAACAGGGTGAACAGTGTTCTCTGCATGAGATCCCTGGACAGGCAGCTCCCACGGAACCTGTTAGATGCTGCAGCTGGCTCCAGCAGACTGTCCCAACCCATAGTGATGCTGCTGCAGCTCAGGCTTTAAAAGTACTGCACCAGGAAGCACAGATAAACAAGAAGAGGCCCATGAGGAATGGAGGGAGGCGCAAAGTGTATGTGTGTGCACGCATGTGTGTGGGGGGTGCTAGACTGCAATTTTAAATTCGACGGTGCTATAGTTTGCATCTGGGATGTCTCCTTAAGGCCTGAGACAAAAAACTAAAGCTGAAGTTAAAGTTGTACAGGTTAATTTTGGCTTACAGTCTGTAGAGGTTTCAGTACATATTTGGCTGGCTTCAAGGCAGGGTGGCATGGCAGAGTGGCATCGTAGAGGAGAAACAGTTCATGGCAGGCTGAAGGTAGAAGGTAGCAAACTACCAGCAAGAATAACAGCTTCTTTTTGCCCCTTTTATATTCTAGCTTGCCTACCTTGCTTTAGAGCAGGTGCCAGATCAATCAGTGGATTTAGTATCCTACACCCTTAATCCCAACATTGCACCATGAATCAATCCCAGCATCACACACTCTAGATCCAGCCACCTCTGTAAAGCCCCCGTATGATCACATGAGGCTTTTGGAGGATGTCTAGACACAAACCATAACAAGACCTATGTGTTAAAAGATTGTTTCCCAGAGTAGTGCTACTGGGAAGTGGCAGAACCTTAAAGATAGTGGTGGCAAACCTATGGCACTCGTAGTACAGTGGGCTGTTTGTATCATTGAAAGATTTAAAATGTTCACTATCATTGTTTTAAGAGGTGAGGCCTAATGGGAGATCATTGAAGGGGATTTTGGGAGATCACTGAAGGGGACTGTGGGAGGTCAATGAAGGGGATTGTGGGAGGTCATTGAAGGGGATTGTGGGAAGTCATTGAAGGGGACTGTGGGAGGTCATTGAAGGGGATTGTGGGAGGAAATTGTGGGGACTGTGGGACTTGACCTCTTCCTCTCTCCCATCCTGTGCCTGAGATGCATGGGTTGGGTCTGCTGTGCATTCACTGACCTGATATGGTTCTTCTTCTCAGGCACAGAAGCAGTGGGTGCCCCTCAACCCTAGACTGATACCTCTAAAACTATGAACCAAAATAAACTTTTAGTCTGTATGAGTTGGTTGTCTTGGGTATTTGGTTACAGTCATGGAAAACTGGTTCACATAAGTGGTCACTGTGGGGCTCAGTGGCCTCTGGGCACAACTATGAAGAGAATGAGGAGGTTGTCTGTGTCTAGAAGAAGCACCAGACTGGCAGAGGCAGCACCTGGCCCAGAGGCCCCAAGGCAGCAGCCTGCCCGGTGAGCATGAGGGAGAGAAAGGGGCTATTGGGCAGGGACAGCGTGTGGTAATGACAAAGCCACACTGCACATGCCACCAGCACTCTGGAGCTTAATCCCCTTTCCTCTTGTGTTCCAGCCACATGACTAATGCCCACAGAGCCAATTTGGGAGCAGTCACTCATGAGAGAGCAGGACAAATGAGGGGTTGTTTCTCCTGATGAGCAATCATCCCCTTCAAGAAGATGTGAGGACCGATGCTCCTCCAATTTCCCATCAGGCTTGCATTATCTGAAAGTTCTGCCCGGTGGATAGACAGATTGGGCCCCGTCGGATACCTGAGGCTCCTGGCCAAGGTCTTTGGTGTGACCTTCTCGCTTTCTAGGTGGTGGCCTCTGAGACCTCAGACTTTTTCAGTTAGAGTTCAAGGACGCCTTAATTTTGAACAAATAATAGAGGAAGCTTCAGGATTTACTGTGCCCCTGGGTCAGCAAGCCTGTAGCCTAAAGGGTTTGCTCAAAATTTTACAACCAAACTTGACACTCAGCGGAAAACACTGTTTGGCACCACTGACCATCTGGGGCTCACCCTTGAGCCCAGAAGCGGCTCTGCCTCTGGTGAATGTGGACTCAAGTCCTCAAGAGGTAGCAGAGCTCCCGACTGTCTTTTTCTTCAGCATCTTGTGCTCTTGTGCAGAATCTGCACCTCACTCAGGGAAGGGATGTCAAAGACTTGGGCTCTGAGGTGGTGATGGAAGGAAGGAAAAGAAGGGAAGGATGTGTAGGGACGGGCACACAGGGCCAAGGCTTGTATGTGGGGGTGGGAGGAGTGAAATGGAGGACAACCTCCAGAGTGGGCACCTGGCTAAGATTACCCAGCATTTAATTCAAGTGGTGGATCAAGTGCATTATACACTCTGAGAGAAGTCAGTATGTTATACACACTGTTGTCTATAAACCCTTATTATCCCCATTTCACAGATGCAAAAACACAGACTAGGGTAGGAGAGTCCTTGCCTCAGGTCACAGGGGTCATCAGTGGTAGATTTGGGATGGACGGGAACCCAAGCCCAACTGCATCTATGGCCCCAGGGGTTCATACCCTGCGGCACACATCAGAACCACGGGGAGTGCTTGTTATACTCCAAACTACTGCCCTCTTCCAGAGATTCTGATGCAGTACATCTGGATGAGGCCCAAGAATTTGCACTGCTAACAAATTCCCAGATGACAGTCATGCGTTGATGTGAGCACCACATTTGGGGAGCCAGAGCCTTTCAACAAACCAGTGGTTTTCAACCCTGGCTAAGTACTGGAATCACCCAGGCACTTAAAAATCCAGATGCCAGCTGGCTTCCCTCTCTGAAAGCCTGACTGGATTGGTCTGCAATGGCATCCAGACACTGGCACTTTCCTTAAAAGCCCTCAAGTGTACCAATGTGCAGCCAGGGATGGGGACCACAGCTCGAAGCTCTGTCCATAGGGAATAGAGGAAAAGTAGCAGCTCCTGAAGGAAAATAATAGTCCTATTTCCCTAATATTTAGGAACATAATGACTTCAGCTTTTAAGTGCGAAATCCCCAGCATTGCAAGCCAATCTGCTCAGCCCCAGCTAGATGCTGGTTGAGTTTTCTGGGAGCCTGTTCTGTGTGGCTTTTTCAATGACCTGAGGGCAAAATGACTGGAGCGCACTGGTTGGTAGGAAATGACAAGATGGAAATTCATTGAGAAGCTGATGACCGGTTTGCCTTGCAAGTGGGCACTTTTCTTGCAAATAATAATCTGCTGTGATTTGGTGATTTCACTTACGTTTGCTGCAGCATGTTTTATGACCAAGGTCCTTGCATAATTATGCTACAGAAATGTGTTTGAAATTGCTTAAATGGTTACACAGAGGTAGGATTTGCTTAAGCATTTGAGGTACTTTTAAGAAGTCCCATGCAGCGGGATTACCTTTGAAATGTGCTTCTGGAATTGGAGTTTGCTGTCCGGGTTTATTTTTGAGAAGAGTGCTCTGTCTAACCTAAAAGCAGCAGTGCTTCCTAAAAGCCATAGTGCTTTTAAGAAAACTGCTGTTCATTGTTTCCAGGGATGATTAAATAATCTCTGGTAACTAATTGTTTAGGAAATAAACTGGGAGATTTGTGGGTACTGCCTTAAAATACCAGGAAAGGAACAATAGCAACGGAAACCCTAAAAATCCCAAAGTTGAGTATTTTTGTCTCCACTAGCTCTCACCAGGATGAGAAAAAAAAAAAGAAAGAAAAAAAGGCAATGATGTTGAGTGGATAAAAGATGAATAAAAACGGAAAATCGGAGTAGTAAGGTACAGCACGTGGAGCTGGAGAAGCTGTCTAATGAGCAGGCTCATGTTCAGTGGCTCCAGGAGGCTAAACCTGGAGGGCCCAGCGTGGGTCCCCCGCAGGGGGAGCTGACCGACCACTCCTGCCAGGTGCATGAGCCCACTGCCGCCAAACCACCCAAGGCTTCCAAGAGAAGGCAGAACTCGAGATTTTAATCAAAACTGTCCCGGTTTAAAAATACCTACTTGCATAAAATAAATACCGAGTGGCCTAAAATAGGTCGGTGGGCTGTATTCAGACCACATGCTTGACCTTGCACAATCCCAATACTGCACGGAGGAGGAAGCAGGCCACAGAGGGCCGAAGGATTCACACAAAAGCAGTCAGTTCAGGGCTCCCTGGCTGCGAAGGTGCGTGCAGCCTGGGTGGGGAGGGGAGAAGAGGTGAAGTCAGACGGGGGCGGTCCTATGAGGAGGGAGAGGGGGGCCATCATTCAGACTGCTGGCCAGAAGGGAGCTCCTTACAGACAGTGGCCAGTGCGTCTTCACAGAGGACGAGGAGTTAGCCACTGGGAACAGCGATGCCTCCTCAAAGGGCTAGGAACAGAAATGGCTGGAGAGCTGGGGACAGTGGCTCATGCCTGTAACCCCAGCACTCTGAGAGGCTGAGGCAGCAGGATCTCAAGTTCAAGCCCAGCTTGGGTCACTTAGTGACTTAGTGAGACTCTGTCTACAAATAAAAAACATTTAAACAATATGGTGGTGCATGAGTGTAATCCCAGCACTCAAGAGGCTAAGCTAGGAGGATCACAAGTTCAAGGCCAGCCTGGACTACATAGTGAGTTCAAGGCTAGTTTGACTAGAATACATAGGGAGACTCTGTCTCAAAAAATAAACAACAGCTACAAAAATTGAATGAATGAATGAATGAATAAAGACACATTTAAAGGGCTGAGGCTGTGGCCCAGTGTAAGGGCCTTGGCTGCAATCTCTAGTGTTGAGGGAAAACAATGAACAGCACAAGAACCCGGAGTACAGAAACTGAAAGGTCCCAGGAAGAACCCAAAAGGGACTGAATTCCAGAGTGATTCTGATGGGGCTACACCTGCAACTTAAGATGCGCTTTCACTGTGATGGGGGATGAATTCAGCGTCTGAGAATCTGAGCGTGGGGCTCAGCCAAGCCTGAGGACCCGGGTGGCACGGCAGGGGATGACGCAGTTTTGGCTTTTTTTCCCCCAACTTGCTCTAAAACAAGCACCCCACAGTTGTCATCAGCGCTCCTGATTTCTCCACAGAAATGGCTCCTTCGGCTCTGGGCAGCTCCCAGGGCTCCAGGTGGAGGAGGTGTCACAGGACAGTCCCCAAGCCGATTTCCCTCCGCTGCCCTTGGCATTCCTTGCACTGGATCAGGGATATCTTCTGGTTCTGTCCGGATGCCACAGAGTTTTGTTGGAAGAAGAGAGAATTCAGGTCATTTTTCTGCACTGTTATGGGTTGCGAGGAGCTGTTGGTTTTGTTTGGCTTCTTTGCTTTCCCGGTCCATAGCTTTACTCAGACAAGGGCCAGCCGATCTGGACAGAAATAAAGTTGGTCTTGTTTCCTCCCTAGGTGAGGTATTGCTAGCTATCTTTGCGGCTTCACAAAGCTTCTAAGCCTCACTACTTCCGGTTGTTTGCGGGAGCCAGACTGTCTCTGCCCCCATGAAGCTTCCAGTCTTGGGAAGAGCCAACTATGGGTGATCTGAGTCACAGCATTCGAAGCTAGAAGCCTGGGGTGCAAGTGACAGGGAGCCAAGAGTTTAACTCCTTTTATTTTGGGGAGACCAATTCTATCAGCAAACAAATCTGGCACTGTTAATGTTTAGAACCAGTGCTGCGCAGTCATGGCCATCACTTAATTGCAGAACATGCTCACTGCCCTTCAGAGAAATCCCACAGCCACTGGAGAGCTGCTTCCCATTTCCCCTTCCCTCAGCCCTGGCCAACGTCTCACCTGCTTTCTGTATTATGAATTTGCCTATTCAGGGCATTTCCTATACATGGAATAATGCAATATGTGACCTTTTCTGTTTGACTTGTTTCATTTAGCATAATGTTTTTTAAGGTTGATCCATGTTGCATGTATCAATAATTCATGAGCTATTTCCTTGTGTGGGTATACTATATCTTGTATATTCATCAGTTCATGGAGAGTTGAGCTGTTTCCACCTTTTGGTTATTTGGAATGATGCTGCTATCAACCTTTGTGTACAGTTTCTGCTTGAACACCTGTTTCAGTGTTTTTTGCATACAGACCTAGGAGTTCAATTTCTGGGCAATGTAGAATTTCTATGTTTAGCTTTTTTGAGGAAGTAGTAAATAATTTTCCATAAGAAGCTGAAACATGTTACATTGCCACCAGCAACACATGAGGGTTCCAGTTTCTCCACGTTCTCATCAACACTTGTTATTGTCTGTCTTTTTTTACTCTGCCATCTAGTGGGTGTGAACTGGTATTTTACTAGAGCTTTGATTTTTATTTTCTTGTTCACGGGTGATGTTCCACATCTATTGCTGTGCTTGCTGGCCGCTTGTACATGCTCTGTAGAAAAATGTCTATTCAAGCCCTTAGTTTATGTTTGAATTGGGTTGTCTTTTTGTTATTGAGCTATAAGAAGTCTTTATATAATCTGGACCTTTATCAGGTATATGATTGTCAGATATTTTTCTCTTACTCTATATGTTGTCTTTTTTGCTTTTTTTAATCTTTCCGGCACACAAGCTTTTAAGTTTAATGAAGTGCAATTGATCTGTTTTTTTTTTTTTGCTTCAAGTATTTTGGGGGTTTTGTTTAAGGTACTATTGTCTAATCCAAGGTCACAAAGATTTATATGCATTTTTCATTCTAAAAGTTTAGTAGCTTTTGTTCTTTTGTTCAGGTTTTTCACACACTGTGAATTAATTTTTTCATAAGGTGTGAGGTAGGCATCTAGCTTCATTTTTTGACCGTGGATACTTCTGTTTACTGGCAACATTTGTGGAGAAGACTATTCTTTCCCTGTTGCCTGGCCTTGGCACCCTTATCAAAGATTCACTGACAGTAGACTTACAGGTTAACTTCTGGATTCTCAGTTCTATTCCATTAAACTATATTTTTATCCTTATACCAGTATCTCTCTGGTTGTATTATTGTAGCTTTGTAAGAAGTTTTGACCTCAGGAAGTGTAAGTCTTCCAACTTTCTTCTTCTCTTTCAAAATTGTTTAGGCTTTTGGGATCCTTTGTAATTCCACGCAAATTATGGGATACATTTGTCCAGTTTTGCAAAGAAGGCGGCTGGAATTTATTACTAAAGATGGTACTGAAGTGGTAGCTCAATTTAGAAAGTGTTGAAATCTTGTCAGTATTTCGTTTCCCAATACATGAAAACAAGATGTGAGTCCACTTATTTAAATTATCTTTCTTTCCCCCACCAACTCCTCGTGGTGCTGCAGATCAAACCCAGGGCTTCATGGTCTACCACTGAGCTACATCCCCAGCCCTCCTTTATTGCTCTCAACATTTGAAAGTTTTCTCTGGACAAATCTTGTACTTTCTTGCTTAAATTTATTCCTAAGTATTTTCTTCTTTTTAATGCTATTTTAAAAGGCATCAAATCTTTTTCTTAGTTTTATTTTGGGGTTGTTTATTACTGCTATGTAGAAATACAGCTGAGGCTGGAAGCGCAGCTCAGAGGTAGGTGCTGCCTATCATGTGTGAGGCTCTGGTTTTGGTGCCCAGCATCTCAAAAACAAACCATGACAAAACCGATCTTTTGCTCCTTTTTTTTTTTTTTTGTACTAATGCTGCCATTTTGTTGAACTCTTCTATTCACTCAAGTATTTTTTTTTAAAGTGTGTGATTTCTTTAGGATTTTCCATATGTAAGATGGTGCCACCTTTGAATAGAGAGTTTTACTTCATTCTTTCCAGTCCGAGCGCCCTTTTTATCCCTTTGCTTAACTGCCCTGGCTAGGATTTCTAGTACAGTGTTCAGAAGAATCACCAAGAAAGGACATGCTCATCTGACTCCTGATCTTAAGGGAAAGGCTTTCAGTCTTTCACCATCGAGCGAATGATTTTTCACGGAGGCCCTTAAAAGGCTGATGGAGTTTCCCTGCTACTTTTTGGTTTTTTGTCTGTTTAGTGTTTTTATCATGTAGGAGTTTAGAGTTCTTCTCAATCAAATGTTCTCTATTGAGAGGTGAGGGTTTTTTTCCTTCCTGACATCAAATACGGGTGGTTTTTCCATACCACTTTCGCCATTCTCTGATACCAACTGGATATCCAGCCACTCAGATCTGTCGCACACTACGCAGAGTGACCTAGACCCTGTAGGGTAAGGGTTCAGTTCCATAAAACTGCCCCCGTTTCAGACACTTGTCGCAAGCGAGATACCGGGGCCGCCCTCTGCCTGGCCAGCTACAAATTAAGCCCCCCACCCCCCCCACAAGGTTTGATGATCCATAGCATGACTTGCAGAACTCAGGAAAGCACTTTACTTACTATTCTAGGTTATTATAAAGAATGCAAGTCAGAGAAAATTGGAAGCCAGATACCGGGCCAGGCACATGATAAACATCCAATAAATATTTATTGCATTAGTGATGTAAATGACATGCCCTATAATAACCGGGTGGCATTGCTAAGGATTTTAGCTGTATATGGTGGTTAGTTTTTGTTGTTGTTTCCATAGCAACTAAGGCAGATTGCCCCCTGGTCATGATTGCTCCCATCTCAGTGGTTTTGACTTGTAGCAACCTCTTAGCGTAGCTGTCCAGCTGTTCATACAGTTGAATTCCTCCAGAGTCAAACCAGAGCTGACAACTATACAGCAATCCCATGACACTGACCATTTTAACATTCGAACTAGCTACACCAGACCAATCAACTTTTACTTTCCAAACGTTAATGTCAGCCCCTAAGTACATGGTGCTTACAATGAAAGCCACTAAGAGTTAATTCCAAGAAGCCATCTCTGTTAATCTTGGCCTCTGGATAAAGACTAAATTTGGGACCTCAATTACCTGATTGAGTCCCACGTAGACTTAGCCCGGAGTAATATTGATGAGGGCAGCAATCATTTTTCCCACTTGGAAACCCAGTTGCAATCCCACCCTAAGCAATCTGACCTCAAGTGCATCTGGAAGTGGGCATTATTTTCGCTTTTGTTCGGTTGTAGAGAGAGCTTTTGGCTCCTGGACCTTTAACCCCCTGTTCTCCACTGCACAGCCCTACCCTACCGAAGAAGAAGATACTATTAACATTTGCATAGTCTTACACAGTTAGCAAGCAGTTAATGTGACCTTTTACCATGCCCATGAGCTCAAGAAATAGGTTTCTAGAGGTGAAGTCACTGCTTGTGTCATCCAACTGGTCAGGGCCCAGAGGCTCAAGAGGTGCTCAGGAACTTGGCTTTCCAGCTCCAGTGGTCCTGGCTTCTGTAGGAGCACGGGTTGCAGAGAGGACTTCATTAAATAGGTCCGGGTGTTTTCAAAGGGCCACGGACACAAATGACCAATACTCCTACATGGCTCATGGTTCATAAGGTGATTTAGAACAAAGTCTAGCTGAAAGGCTGCTTGGAAGGAAGAAAAAGATTTTGAAGAGGGGACAGGAACGGGTACTGTTAGCGGCTGGACTGACACTGCCATCAAAAATGGACCCTCCCAACCTCTCAGCAGTGGTTTATGTCACTGGCCTCCATTTATCTGGAGTTCCCCTGCGCTGACCCTTGTCAGTGATTCCCCCTGGTGAAATATTGGCAGCGTGTTTTTGATCCCAAGCCTCCTGGAGCACATCTGGCTTGTGGTCATCAAGTATGCATTTCTCTGGGTAGGTATCTCAGCAAGATGAGCCACAGAAGTGAATCCTCATCAAGCAGCGGTGACACAGGCCATGTACCTATGAGAAGATGAAGAGACTTCTCCAAGCTGTGTCCCCATCCTGGGCACCAGTTGGTGGCCTGCCGGGTTCGAGGAGAGAGAGCAGCTCTGTGAAGAGATCCGCATTGTGTTTCTGTTCCTCCTCTGCATTTTGTCACTGAACCAAGCGGAAGAGCAGAGCTGAGGACATTCCCTGTCTTTGCCTCCGATGTTACCTCCCTCCCCAAGAACATGTGTGTGAGGCACCCGCTGGGGGTTGGGGCTGGCGCTGGGTGCTGGGGAGCCACAAACAAGCTGGACAGATCCTGCCTTCACAGAGCTGGGAGTCTAGTAGGGGGAGAAACACAAAATTAAACAAAGTGATAATTCCAAATCCAGGTAAAGAGCTGGGAAGAAGTGAAGCACACCCCCTTTGGTAGGAAACAGGGGAGACTTAGCTGGAAGCTGATGTTCAGAAAGGTATCTTTTTTCTTTTTTTGGTCATTTATATTGAGGTAAAATAGAAGCAAACTTACTAATTTTATTAGTATATCTAGATTTCCACATGATTTCATTTTTGAAGATGAAAAATGTTCTTGCATTTATTTCCCTCTGGATTTACACTTTTCACTTTGGGTCATTCCTCAAATATGTGTCTTGTTGAGGAAGACAGTTTTTTGAGGGCAAGGCATGTTTTATTTTTTTCCCCCTCAGAGTAGAGGCAAATGCAGACCAAAGGGAGGGGCTCAGGAACTCGGCTTTCCAGCTCCAGTGGTCCTGGCTTCTCTAGGCGCACGGGCTACCGAGAGCACTTCATTAAATAGGTCCAAATATTCCCCATGTGGACCAAAATGCAGAACAGGGAAGAGATTTGGAGGCTGCAGGGAGGTTAAGACCTTTAGGGAGACAAAGAACCCGAGAGCATCTAGTGTTTGAGAGCCAGGAGGAGACGGAGACAGAGGTAGGCCGGGAGAGGTCATACAAGGTCTGTCCTCCCGCTCTCACTGTGACCCGAGCCCTAACCTCCACGCTAACTAACTTCCACCAGCACAAAGGGACCTGGGAAGAGGAAAATTCGGTTAAGAAAACAGGACAAGGGGGAATGAGCAGGAGGCAGCCTGAACTTGTGGCCTCCACGTCTGGTCCCCGGCATCCCACATCCTGCCTCCTGCTATGGCCATGTGACTTGGGGCCAGACCTTGTAACTCGCTTTGGCCAATATTATATGAAGACAGCAATGTGCTCATGCAGGTGGGACTGTCCCCTGTGCCCTTGGCTTTTGTCAAGAAAAAGAACAAGCTCTGGGGAGTCCCAGGAAGATGAGAGCCACCTGCAACAGACCTGGGCCAAAGGCAAAGCCGCATCCACGCCTGGTCATGTGAGACCGGGGCTCCATCTCTCCTGTGGTGTTTGGAAGAGGTGGCCATACGGCACTGTTTGGTAGTAGCTGGCTCATAGGAGCAGGACGCCCCTTTGGGAGCCATGAGTGACAGGAAGAAGACAGAGAACCTAGGACTGAAAGGAAATTCGGGTGTGTCACGTGACGGGAGAATGGGACCTCCTCCACAGGACAGGGCCCTACAGGATGCGGCTGAGATCAGCAAGAGGAGGCAGGTTTGGTGAGACCTAGGAGAAAATTGTTATCCCCTGGAACACCAGGAAAATGGGGTGAATTATCCCGGAGACTGTCTTCTACCATCGGAAGGCAGAGGAGTAACGATGCAATGCTTACTGTGTGCTGAGGACTCCGTATGTTTTTCTTTTTCTTTTGTCTTTTTGAGACAGGGTCTTGCTATGCTGTTCAGGCTGGTCCTGAGCTCACTTTACAGCCCAGGCTAGTCTTGAATTCACAAGGATCCTCCTGCCTCAGCCACCTGAGTACTGGGATCACAGGCATGCGTCAGGACATCTGGCTTTTCTTTTATTTTGTGGTAATTCTTATGGGAAAAAAATTGAGCTAAAGATTATTTTATAGGCTAGGGAACTGAGACTTTGAGAAGGTAAGAAACTTGCAAAAGTCTGCAGCCAGTAAGTCACAGAGGCAGGAGTCAAACCTCAGACCATCTGGCTCTAGTATGCTGCTGTTTCGGAAGTTGGTTCGAGTGCTACAGGATGGGAGTGCTGGTGGGGGGTGGCCAGAGCCTGGGCTCCCAAGCGGTCCCTCTCCAAGATGAAGTTTTCACTCGGATTTAGTGCATTTTCACTATAGTGGAGCAGGCTGGGGAAGGAGAAATGTCTTTCATAAAGCTCAATTTATTCAGTCTAAATGGTTTTCCTTTACTCTGACATTCTCTCTTTTTAATTCTTCTTTTTAAAAGTCAAATCATGATGTTTGTTTTTCCAAATCACCTTAACAGGGGCCAGGGAGATAGCTCAGTGGCACAGCACCTGCCTGGCAAGTGTGAGGTCCTGAGTTCGATTCCTGGTACCAAAAAAAAGAAAAGGTAGAAATCGCCTTGACATAGCAATATAAAAAGTGGTCAACCTCATTGGTCTCCCTGGCTATTTGGGAATGATATGGACTATGAAATTGAAAAATCTAGAGGTCACTGTCTGGATGACCGCCAGGGACACATTTTCAGCCTGAACTTCAATACTTTCTTGTTTTATAAGCCCTAAAGTCATGTTATAGGCTCGGTGGATCTCAGGGTTTTGTGTGGGCCTGGGCGGCCACCAGGCAAAGGAAGGGCAAGGCTGACCTCTTCTCCCCTCACAAGGAGAGGAGGCCTCAGAAACCACGCTCATGCTCTGCCGATGAGGCTTCTCCCTGCTGCCTGTCTGGCTGATTCTACAACAGTGGGCCAGGCATGCCCTCTCTGTCCCTCTGTTGCCGCCATCACAGTGTTACGATGGAGAGGGTGTGGCTTGTCTGCCCCCCACCTCAGGTGATCTATAAGCAGCTGAGTGAGCCAAAGACCGCCTGGCAGAAGCCTCAGCCGTGTCCCAGTGAGAGGCCTGGCATGGGTTGGGGACAGGGCTCTGCGCCTCTGAGCCACACCGCGGGTCATTAGCAGGAACTTCTGAGAAACTACATTTCTATCTGCCCTTTTTGGGGGATAGGAGCGGGGGTAGTGTTTGAATCCTGTGCCTTCACACTGAGCTACAACCCCAGCCTCTTTTTGTTTTTTGAGATAGGGTCTTAGTAAATTGCCAAGTTGCCTAGGCCGGGCTTGGACATGTAATCCTCCTGCTTCAGCCTCCCAGAGTGCTGGGATTACAGGTATACACCACCACACCCAGCTGGCCTTTTTATTTTTTAATTTTTTAATTAAAAAAAATTTTTTTTTGTCGTTTTGAGACAGGCTCTCGTTATGCAGCTATGCAGCACAGGCTGGCCCTGAGCTCACTTTACAGCCCAGGCTAGTCTTGCATTCACAAAGATCCTCCTGTCTCAGCCTCCCAAGTGCTGGGAATATAGGTGTGGGCCACCATGCCTGGCCATTTTTTTTTTTTTGGTACCAGGAATCAAACTCAGGACCTTGTGCTTGCCAGGCAGGCGCTTGTGCCGCTGAGCTATATCCCCAGCCCCTCAGCTGGCCTTTTTAAAAACAGTATTATCAAGATATACTTTATATAGCATATCATTCACCCATTTGAAGTGTATGATTCATAGTCCCCAGCTATGCAGGAGACTGAGGCATGAGGGTTGCAAGTTTGAGACTGGCCTGGACAATTTAGCAAGGTCCCATCACAAAATTTAAAAAAAAATAATTAAAACTGAAAGGGCTGGGGATGGAGCACAGTGGTAGATTACTCCTGGGTTCAATCCCCACTGACACAGACAGACAGACAGACAGACAGACAGACAGACGTACAATTCTAATGTATGTTATTCAATAATTTTAGAATATTCACAGATAATGTACAACTGCCACCATAGTCTATTTTAGAACATTTTCACGACTCAAAATGAGACTTCTCCCCTCCATTACCTCCCCACCCCCTCTCCTTGCATCCCCCAGCCCCAGACGGTCACTGGTCCGGGGTCTGTCTCCGTGGATTTTCTGTTCTGCAGATTTCCTAGGAAGGGACTTGGACACTATGTGGCTGTTGGTGCCGACTCGCTTTCCTCTACATAACCAGGGGTTTTGGGGTGCATCTGTAGCACGCACCAATACTTCATTCCATTTCTCTCTAGACTTTGTTTCTGAGCAGTTTTAGGTTCATAGAGAAGAGAGCAGAAAGTGCAGAGAATCTGTATACTCCCTGCCCCCTCTTCCTACGCACAGCCTGTCTCACTATCGGCAGCCAGCACCGCATGGGACCTTTGTCACAGTCAAGGGACGGCCGGAAACACATCATTATCTCCCCAAGCTGATGGTTTACAGCAGGGTTCGCTCTTGGTGCTGCGCATTCTGTGGGTGTTGAGCAACGTATAATGACACGTACCCCCCATTGCAGTATCACTCAGAGGGATCTCCCCACCCTCGAAATCCACGTTCGGTGTATTTACCCTCCCTCCCTTGCAACCATTGATCTTTTCACTGTCTCCACAGTTTGGCCTTTTTTCAGAATGTGATGTAATTGGGCTCATAGTGTATGTAAGTTTTTCAGATTAGCTTCTTTCACTTGGTAACATATCTTTTCATGGGTTGTTATTTAATTTCTTTTAAGCATTAAATAATATCAGATTATATGGATGTATCACAGTTTATCCACTCACCCATTGAGGGACATTTTGTTGGTTTCCAGGTCTGGGCAATTATTAATAAGGCTTCAATACTTCATTCCTTTGCATGACTGAGTAATATTCCACTATATGGATGTACCACATGTAGTTATTTATCAGTTGATGGACATTCAGGCTGTTTCCACCATTTGGCAATTGTGAATAGCTGCTATGCTGAGAGCAGAGGCACACATCTGTAATCCCAGGAACTTGGGAGGATGAGGCAGGAGGGTCACAAGTTCAAGCCCAACTTGGACAATTTAGCAAGTCTCTGTAAAACGAGGTGGGCATGTAGCTCGGTGGTAAAGCCCCTCAGTTCAACCCCAGCGCTGCAAAAACAGGAAAAACCAAAACCAACCAAGCCACAAATTCTGCTATGAATATTCCCGAACGAGTTTCACTTGACTGAATACTGAGCCTGGTATCAGTTCTTTGGGGCCTATTCCTCGGGGTGCAATCTTTGGGTCACATGGTAAACTCTATGTTTACCCACGTGATGGACTGCCCAGCTCTTTTCTGAAACAGTGCCAGATCATTTCAGTCTCCTCAGCGGCAGTGCCTGAGAGTTCCCATTTCCCTGCAGGGCACCTGTGGTGTCCCTCCTGGATACCACTTGGTGTTTGTCTTGGTTACTTTTATCTGGTTGCTGAGACAAAATACCCAATGCCCAAAATGAAGGAAGGAAAGGTTTATTTAGCTTACAGTTTGTGGAGGTTTCAGGCCATACTTGGCTGGTTCTGAGGCAGAATGGCACATGGCAGAGGGCAAACTTCATGGCAGCAGAGCACAGCAAAAACAACCAGAGCAAAAGGGAGGAATGGCTGCAAGCAGCCTCTTCTCTTCCCTTACACTGTAAACAGCCTACCCCCACCCAGGGGGCGTGTAGCTCTCACACAATCTCCATGCCCTCCTCTTCCACAGGCTCAGGATGTGTACAAAGTAAGCACCCTGGCTTCCTGCTGAGTCACTCAGCCAAACCTCTAGACTCCCCAAGTTGACACAATGTTTCAACCTTACAGTGTTGCTGGTTTTATCTCAGCAGTGCTGGTGGGAGTGAGGGAGAATCTCACTCTGGTTTGTTTTGCATTTCTTTTCTTTTCTTTTTTGTTTTTTTGAGACAGGGTCTCACTACTTAGCTCAGACTAGCCTCAAACTCACTTGTATAGTCCAGGCTGGCTTCCAACTCACAGCGACCCTCCTGCCGCAGCCTCCTGAGTGCTGGAATTACAGGCTTATGCCAGCATGAAGGGCTAATGCTTTGCATTTCTTGACAGCTAAGAAAACACCGTCTTTTCCTGTGCTGAGTGGACATTTGTATATTTTCTTTGGAGAAATATTATCTAAAGCCTTTGCTTATTTTTAAAAATTGGGTTATTTGTATTTTTATTGAGTTGTGAGACTATGTTTTAAAAGTATATTCTGTGTTCAAATCCATTTTCAGGTAAATATTTTCTCCCAACAGGTCCTCGCTTACAGAGTGTCACTACCCCCTCCCTCCTTCAGAGCTGGAAACAGTAAAAAAGGAGATTTGATTTTTTTTTTTTTTTTTTGGTCTTTTTGTGACAGGATTTTCTATGCAGTTCAGGCTGGCCTTGATCTCACTTTGTAGCCCAGGCTGGCCTCAAACTCTCAGTGATCCTCCTGCCTCAGCCTCCTGAGTGCTGGGATTTCAGCCGTTCACTACTGTGCCCCGCGAGTTTTAATGTTTAAAAAACTTACTCACTTCTGAGTTTACCTCCAAAAGAATTGACAGCAGAGACTGTAACAGGCATCTGCACCTCAGCATTCATAGCACTGTGAATAATAGGAGGAAGTGTGTGGGGGGGAACAACTAAAATGGCCATTGACAGATGAAAAGATGTAGCATACACTCACGATGGAATCCTTTCCAGGTTTTAGAACAGTGAGAATTCTGACTCATGCTACAACATGGGTAAACCTTGTGGACTTTATCATAAGTGAAAGTGGCTAGACCTAAAAGGACAAGCACTGTAGGGACCTTCTTAGAGGGGCCACACACCATAGAGACCAGAAGTAGAGTGGTAGTTGTCCGGGTCTGGGAGCAGGGCGGAAGTGAGAATGGGGGAGAGGGTTTCGTGGGGCAGAGTTCAGGGGCAGAAGGTGACGAAGTTCAGGGCCATATGGTGGTGATGGACGCCCACCAGTGTGAACGTCCTTAATGTCCCTGAGCCGTACCCTGCCAAAGTGGTTAAAATGACAGATTTTGTGGTATCTATATTTTACCACACAAAAAATACTAATACATCAAATGGTGAAAAAACAGGACGGGCAAAAGCAACTCACCAACTGCCTGCCCAAGAAACGCTCCTCCCTGCGGCCGGCTCCGGGCAGCCTGGGTTTTTGTAAAAAGTGCTGGGGTTGGACACCGTAGCTCCCCAGGGCAATTCGGCTCCGCCCCTGCTCTCTGCATCGTGCTGCATCCAGCTGAGCCTCAGTTTCCCCGTTTGGAAGGTGAGGCTAATGACACCTGCTCCATACTGTGAAGTTGTGAGGTTGATGGGAACACTTTGGGTAAGTGGCCCAGCTTTACACAAAAGTAAAATGGAGATTAAAACATACAGAAACACTTGGCATAATAATGAACTGTTAACCCAGGGTACTTCGATTCATTTAAAACGATCCTGCATAATACGCAGCCATTAAACCAGATAATTATGAAACAAGCAACACCATTTGTGGGAGGTGAGAATGCTTATCAGCGTGCAGGGGGATCAGAAGTGTGTAAAACGATGTGTAATAGAGACAAAGGCTAGAGAGGGCCACGGGAAAAAATGTAATTACTGTGCACAGGCATGAGGAGGATTATAGGGGATTTAAACACATGGTGATATTGTTTTGATAATAAGAATATAGTTTTTTTAAAAGACATAGGTGTGGTGCCAGGTGTGGTGGGGCACCCCTGTAATCCCAGCACTGGGGAGGCTGAGGCAGGAGGATTGCTGAGTCTGAGGCTAGTCTAGGTTACATAAGGGAGTTCAAGGCCACCTGCACTGCATAGCGAGACCCTGTCTCAAAAATAGAAAAGAAAAAAAAGAAAGAAAGAAAAACAAAAAAAGAAGATAGCTGTGGTGGGGGGTGTCGCATGAGGATCGCCTGCACTGGGACGCTGCCTGGGTTGGAGCTCTGGGGATGGAAATCACGTGGCAGAGCCACACACCGCCCCTGCCCAGCCGCCCCTGCCTGCTCACCTCTCACGGATGTCAGCGCAGGGTGAAGGGAGCACCCCTCCTTGCCCGACTGCTGCAGGAGCTGGAGCTGCTGCGTTCCAACAAATCACTCGCCTGGCTGAGCCTGGGTCCTGTCTGTAAAAGGAAACAGGGTCCCTGTCCTTATGTTTCACAGTCCCGAGGCTGTGGGAGAATGCAACGGAGTGGTGGATGCATTAGCCGCCCCACCCCCAGACAAGTTTGGGCCTGATGCTCCCCCCTCAAAGACAGAAGAAAGGGGGCTGCTTTCTCCTTGGGTCAAGCGTGTGCGTGTCAGAAATCCCCAAATTATTCTAACATCCCTTCAAACACTGGGCATCTGAAATATCACTGTTTTCTTTTCTCTCCACCCCTCCATACTGGGGACTAAATTCTGGTCCTTCACACTGAGCTAAATCCCTTTATTTTTTTTTATTTTGAAGTTGGGTCTCACTAAGTCTCAAAGTTGCTCAGGCTGGGCTTGAACAGAGGATCTTCCTGCTTTGGCCTCCCAGAGCTCCCAGAGTGATGGGATTACGGGCTTGTAGCAGCAGCTTGTGCTTTTATTGAGAGTGAGTTTCAGCCAAAGTATTGAACCTCCCATCCTTCCAGCCTGATCCCCGGAACACCCTCCTCCCACCATATGAGCTGTTTCTTCCAAATGGTATCTGCCTAGGCCTAAGTAAACACTACTGTTTTTTATTTTACATCTTAAATATATACTTATAGCCAGGCGTGGTGGCGCACACCTGTAATGCCCGCACTCAGGAGGCTGAGGCAGGAGGATCACTGTTAGTTAGAGACCAGCCTGGGCTACATAGTAAGTTCAAGGCCAGCCTGAACTACAAAGCAAGACCCTGTCTCAAAAAAAAAAAAAAAAAAAAAATATATATATATACACACTGACTTTCTGTCACTTTGCACTCCTCCTTTATCTTCCCTCCTGTTATTCCTTTTTTCTAATCAGATTTTACTGGTACATTTTAGATGTACACACCGTGGAGCATTTGTACCTGCACACGATATAACTTGTTTCTTTTTTCCCCATTCCCCTGCCCTCCCTTGGGCTTCCCTTCCCCCCTCCCTATTTGCAGAAGCTTTGTTTCCATTTTCCCTTCTTTTCTCATTTTTTCCTTGTGTCATTCTTCCAACATAATTATATCACTCACTTCAGAAGTACACTTACTTCTCTTGTTCTTCCACTAGCTTCTTCTTCCTCTTCTTCTCCTCCTCTTTCTCTTCCTCCTCCTCCTTTTTTTTTTCCAAGACAGAAGCTCGATACATAGTCCAGGCTGGTCTTGAACTTGTGGCAGTCTTCCTGCCTCAGCCTCCCGAGTGCTGGAATTACAGGCGTACACTACCACACCTAAGTAGCTTTTGGTGCTACTCATCAGTGCTTCATCAGACAAGGAAACTCCTGCTCAGTCTCCTCTCTTCCTCTCCTTCCTTCTCCCTCCAAGGTCCTGCGATGTACACACAGGCTTCTGAATTTGTGGGTTCAGTATCTGTGAATTCAACCAGCCATGGATGGAAAATATTCAGAAAAACTTGCACCTGCCCTGAACGCTTACCCCTGCCTTTTTTCCTGTCTTTCTTCCCTAAACAATACAGTGTAGAAACTAATTCTGTAAATAAAATCAACCTGGTACTGGCTAAAAAACAGACCTGAGGATCAATGGAACAGACTGGAAGATGCAACCACAACAAAAAACCCACTCAGCTACCTAATATTTGACAAAGGGGTCAACCAAACCCACTGGAAAAAAGAAGGCCTGTTTAATAAATGGTGCTGGAAAAGCTGGCTTGCCTCTTGCCGAAAACTGAAAATA
>PVLD010017951.1:0-40306 GCA_004027595.1 Dinomys branickii | reverse complement strand
TCCTCTTTCTCCATCTCTTCTCCCTCCGACTGTGCCGCGGCGGCCCTCCGATCCTTTCCTCCAGGAGAGGTTTTGCTTGGTCTTTCCTAGGGCTTCAGTTCCCATTTCAGATCCTTCTTGGGTTCAGGGTACACACCTCTCTCCTTTCTGTCTTCATATTGCTATATTCCATTGTCTGGGTGGTAATCCTCTGGGAGGTTTTCTCTCTGCTGCCTACCCGGTCGCCATCTTCCCCGAAAATAGCATTTTTCGAATTGGGTTCATGTACAGCATTCAGGAGCCATACAGTTATCTTGGATCTGTGTTCTGCACATATCTCCTAGGTCTCCATAACATTGACATATCCCTCTACCCCACCCAACCACCCGGCAGTTGTTTGCATGATTTTCCCCCACCCTAATCTAATTCATTTTCCCCTGAGAGACATAATCTGCATGATTGTGGAGTGCTGAGGTAGTGGGGGTTTCTTTCCTCCTCTTCCTCCTCACCCTCTCTCACTCTCTCTCTCTCTCTCTTTCTTTTTTGAGACAGAGTCTCTGTATGTAGTTTTTGCTGATCTTGAGTTCATTAGGTTGCCCAGGCTGGCCTGGAACTCACAACAATCCTCCTGGGATTATAGCCATCCGACACGATGCCTGGCAGTTTCTTCTTATAGCTATTTGCTGCTGAAAGGAGTTGTAGGCCCTTCCTTTTCGGATGAGGTGCCCTCTGACTTACCTTGGGACATTAGGACTTACCAGATGGGCTGGAAAGAACCTGCCAGAGGACAGTGAGGAAAGAGTCAGTGCCTATGTCAGGAATTGCTGAACTGCTGTTTGATGGGAGGAACTCAGCGAATTTGTCAGGAGAGTCATTGGCTGTAGTCTGGATCATCATCTGAAGGTGACTTCCTTGAAACCTTGAATAGAAAAATTTTACCATTAGTTTGAGGAGGCAGAGGCCAAATATAAGAAGAAGCAGGTAAAAGTATTTCCTGGTCTGTCTTAAAAAGTAGACTATGACAGATCCTGCAATTACAGAGATTATTTTTCCATGCTCTAATTTGAGAGCGGTTTTCTAAGGAGTTTTATTCCATACTGTTATGGTTGATACATTGTGTCAACTTGGGGAGTCTAGAGATTTGGCTGAGTGATTCAGCAGGAAGCCAGGGTGCTTACTTTGTATATATCCTGAGCCTGTGGAAGAGGAGGGCATGGAGACTGTGTGAGAGCTACACGCCCCCTGGGAGGTGGTAGGCTGTTTTACAATGTAAGGGAAGCAAAGAGGCTGCTTGCTGCCATTACCCCCTTTTGCTGGTTGTCTTTGCTGTGCTCTGCTGCCATGAACATTTGCTCTCTGCCATGTGCCACTCTGCCTCAGAACCAGCCAAGTATGGACTAAAACCTCCACAGACTGTAAGCTAAATAAACCTTTCCTTTCTTAACTTTGGGCATTGGGTATTTTGTCTCAGCAATGAGGAAAAAGTAACCAAGACACATACTCCCCTGTGGAGAGAAAAGCATAAAAAGAATGTGAGATAAACTACCAAGAGCTGAGAGATGTATCACTAGCAGAATGACCTACATTATGAATCCTACTAAAAACAGGAATTTTTAATACTGGTGTCCATTTAAATTGTTGTGGATCAAGGGTCATTAATGACTCTACTTATCGGCACCTGGAGCAGTACTCAAGTCTTGCTTTTTGAAGAGGACTCTCAGAGCTTTCAGAAGTACACAGGCATATCTTTCTCCTTTTGGGTGGCCCTTTACTGAAGATAGTTGAGGTGGGGATGGCTTTATCTTAGAGAGGTGAATACAACTGTCTATTTCTACTGCCTTTACTGAAGTGGGTGTGGCAAGGATCACTGAAGAGGGGCCCTTCCAGTTTGGTTTCAGTTGGTCAGCAAGTGTTCTTTCTTTCCAAGTTTTAATGAGCACATGGTCTCCAAGGCAGACACTTGGTGTTCTCCCTGGCTAGAATTGAGATGGTATTTTATCTCTAAAGGCTTTGCTCCCCACTGAGTTAAATTTGAGAAGTAAAAGAGGGCCTGTTGTCACTCAGAAGGGGCTGGGATAGTCTAAACTGGGGGATGAGGTCTTTGAGGAGCACCTTGACTACTTCTGTAGCCTTTTCTGAGAGGGTAGAGAAGGCCTCAGTCTAACTTACAAAGGTGTCAGTTAGAACCATTATTTGTACACACCCACACATGGTGGCAGGTGGATAAAGTCTAATTGCCAGTCCTCCCCAGGATATATGGGTTCTAACAAAGGAGGTGGACTGGGCTTGCAAGGGTTACTGTAGGCACAGAGTGGGCAAGTTTGACAAACCTGTGAGATGGTCAGGTTTGTCACTGAAATTTTGGTCATTTCTCAGGTAGCATCTCTTTCCATATGGAAAGAATTATAAAGGTTTTTAATAGCTTTTCACTGTGTCCCCCATGAAGGGGCATTTATGTTTGGAACCAGGGTTAGGAAATAGGTTGGTTTTAGTGGTTTCCCAGGAGATGGGAATAAGGCTAGGCTCTTGAGAGGCTTTAAGGCTGACCTTTTTGGCCTTTCTATGTATCTTTTGATTTCCCAAGGAGATGTTAGATATGTCTCTTTGAAGTCCCTTGCAGTGGATGACAGCAACATTCCTGGAACATTCCTGGCTCTAAGAGTAGTAGAGTTTCTTACTTGTGATTTGCAGATGATTGTTTATTAATTGGCAAGCCCCTTTCTTTCCAGATTGCTAGATGGGCATGTAGCATCAGGAAGACTTATTTGGAATCTGTGTAAGTATTTAGCTGCATACCTTTTTCTAATATCAGTGCCTGAGTACGGGCCATGGGCTCTGCTTTAGTGGAATTCCCTGGGAGAAGGTGCTTGGTCTCAGTGACCTCTTGTGGACTGACAATTGTATAACCTGGCTTTTGATACCCTTCTTCAATAAATCTACTTCCGTCAATGAATTGCACCCAGCACCGATGTCCTGCCTGCTTGCCTAGGTCTGGAAAGTCACTTGTTCACAGGAGTGGCTAACCTCTGAGCATACAGGCATCAGCTAGGTAGGATTAAGAGCAGTGCGAGTCTCTATGGTGACCTCAGGGGTACCTAGAAGCATGGTCTGGTACTTGGGAAGCTGTTCCCCTATCAACCACAAGTGACCTTTTGTCTCAAGAAAAGCCCTGACCTGATGGAGAGTCAGGAATTCTAGTTTTCACTCCAAAGTTAATTTTGTGGCTTCTTCTGTTAGCAGAGCTATAGCTGCTATTGCCCTCATGCAGGTGGCCTTCCAACAGCCACTCCATCTAACTTTTAAAAAAAGTATACCATTGTGCCTGCTTTGGGGTCAAGAAATCCAAAGCAATTCCTTTTTTTTTTTCCTGGTATGTAGAGGAAGAAGGGGTTTCTTAAATCAAGTATGAAGGTAGTAGAACTTCCTTTCCTCTACCTGAAAAGTTTGCTCGATCTGTCATCCAGCTCTGTTATCTTTCCCATCTTTATTTCATTGGTTGACTCATCTAGTCATTCAATTCATCTTTGTTTGTTTGCAAATCATGGTCTCTTTATAGCTCTAACCAAGTGTCATGTGTGTGTTCATGTGTGTATGCACATCAGTATATGTGCTATGCTTAAATCTCCTTAGTCACATTTATGATTTTATTTTCTAGGAGGAGTGTTATTTTTGTACAGTTGAAAGTCTGACCCTACTCTTTCCATAGTTAAATAACATTATTTTTCACCTTATCTATCCCCCCTAAAATTTAAGATGTGAAATAATACTATTATGTTACTTAATTGGATTGGTTAAAAGTCTCAAAGTTTACTTACATGATCAGTTTCAGGAAACTTTTAGTATTGTCATTCTACTTAAGTGATTCATTTCAGGAAGCTTTTATTAAGTCTTTGTTCTTATCTAAATCTCAAAAACACCTGGTCCACAATTATAAACTCCAATTTCAGATAAGTTTGTGAAAACTGAGCTATCTTCAGGTTTCTCTAACTCTTGTTTTCTCAGTCTCAAGCCGTTTATTGTACAAGGTAAGAGAGCTCTGCTTAGGGTGGACTTCTCCACCAGCTCTGCTATTCTACAGCCCATTTTTATTTAGAACCCATTTTTGAAAACCTTCTTTACTCTTCACTCAGAGCACTGGGACACCATTAGGTGAACTGTCCATTTCTTTTGTCTATTCCTTGGAGGGTATGTTCCCACTGCTGAGGTGTCTGGGTGACAAAATTCTTAAAAATGTAGGGAGGCACAGAAATCTCCTGAGTTAGAGATTTACCTAATGCCAAAATATAATTTTCCTGGACTGGCACATAAAGAAAATCTTTCTGTTCTCTAGTCTTTTCAGCAGGCAAAGCTTAGTATTTACCTAGAATCATGTCCAGAGGAAACTCAATGTTTCTTCTTATGGCAGGAAGACACACTGCCATTCCAGAAGTATTCAGCTGAGATTTTTTTGTACCATCCCTTAGCAATTCGCAAATCTCTGAAAACCAGTAACATGCAGATCCTTTCCCCATTGGTCTCTTCCAAACTCTCCTTCAGCACGGAGGATGGAAGTTTTCTATTAACTGTGTTTTTTTATTCCCAGGAAGTTCAAATTTTTACATCTTTAAGACCTGATCACTATTCAGCTCAGGGGAGGTGCTGTTGTAGGATTAGAATTTGGGGTAAGGTCCAAGGGACACTTTCAAACCTCCGTTTCCCTACCTAAGTATATTTATACACTTATAAAAAGAGATAATACCTAAACCAATATTCCTCAATCTCTTTAACGGAAGCTACCAGTACCCTGATTAAAAAATGAGATAAAGATCTAACAACAAGAACAACTACAACAAAATAGCAGCAGCATTTACGACTCTTTAATGAATATAAACGCAAAAATTCTCAGCAAGGTGCTGAGAATGCAGCAACTAGGCTTCGTCTCAGTGGGGCCAGGATGTTTCAACCTACATAAATCAATAAATGTGGTACATCACGTAAGTAAAAGCAAGGACAGAAATCGCATGTTCATTTCAATGGATGCAAAAATGTGTTTGACAAATCCAGCATCCTTTCATGGTAAAAACTCCGAAGAAAATAGTGAGGAGGATCTTATCTCAGTCAGGTAAAACCATTTATGGCAGATCTACTGCCAAAATCATATTAAATGGGCAAAAACTGAAAACTTTCCTTCCAAAATCAGGAATAAAACAAGGATGTCCACTATCACTACTTCTATACAGCATAATAATTGAAACATTACCATGAAATTTGAGACAGGATCTATGAAACATTACTAAAGAAATTAGGCAAGAAAAAGAAATAAAAGGGTAAGTACAGAACAGAATTCAAATTATTATTTGCAGTAACATGATCCTCTGTACAGAAGACCCCACTTTAAAAAATGTACCAAAGACTCTTAGATTTAATAATAAATGTATTGTTTATAGTCAGTAATGTAGGGTATTCAAAATCAAGACAGACACCAATAGTATCCTTGTATACCAATAATAAACCTACTGAGAAAGAAATCAGAAAATAAATATTCGCAATAAGCAATGGAATTAACCTAACTAAGGAACTGAAAGACTTCCACAATGAAAACTATGGTACTCTGAAAAAGAAAATCAAAGAGGACACAGAAAATGGAAAGGTTATTTCCTGTTCTTTGATAGATAGACCCAATATAGTAAAAGTGGCTATCGTAGTGAGGGTTTTTAAGGGAAACAATTTAATACAGGACACATAATTTATAAGATTATTTTACAATAGTTACCCAAAGAGTCAAATACAAAAGAGGGCAGGAAATCTGTCCATACACTAAAGACCCAAAGAACCGGGTGTGGACCAGCACACCTATAATCCCAGCATTCAGAAGGCTAAGGCAGGAGGATTATTGTGAGTTTGAGACCAGCCTGGGCTACAAAGTGAGCTCAAAGCCAATCTGAACTGCATAGCGAGACCCTGTCTCAAAATGACAACCCTCCCCCCCAATAAAGACCCAGAGAATCCAGCTGAGGGCTTGGATTCCATGGCAATGTCCAACCGGAGGCCTAGAGCCCACAGCAATGTCTCATGCAAGCCTGTTTTACGGATCTGCACGGGGAAGGCCCCAAGGTTGGTGGTGGAAGTTAGGAAGTCCGTGCCAGTGGAATGAAGGATCTGTGCCAGCAGGCTGAGGGATCTGCACTGGAGCTGGGAAGCAACACTCAAAGTAAGACCAGAGCTCCTCCAAAGCAAATCATAGCCATTCTCAGCAATGAAAGGTCCTGAGCTCCTTGGATGGTGAGAACCGCCAAACTCATATCAGAAAGGCCAGCAAGACAAGCTCCTCCAGGAGAACCATCAGACCCTACCTCTTCCTCTCCAGTTCTCCTTTTTATGTTGTTGGCAACAATCCTCATGTGAGTCCTCTGCACCCAGCACAGGTAAGTGTTCAAGTTGCCCACCAGTTGTCAATCTACCGTAGTAGCCATATTTCTAAAATGAATAAACACATGTAATGCGATCCCAATGAAAAAATCAATAGCATTCCTCATGGAGCTGGAGAAAACAGTCCTAAAGTTCATATGGAACCAGAAGCAAAAGTAATCCTGGTAGAGGATTACTACCAAGGACAAGGTAGGAGGCATCACCATCCTAGACTTGAAGTTATGTTGTAAAACTACATTAATAAAAACAACATGGTTCCAGTATACAAATAGACATAAGCATCAATGGAACAAAGTAGAAGCTACAGAAACAACCCCAAACACTTCCAGCTACTTGGTCTTTGACAAATGAACCAAAAGTACACAGTAGAGGAAAGATAGCCTGTTTAATAAACAGTGTTGGGAAAACTGATTGTCCACATGTAGAAGGTTTAATCTAAGCCCAAATCTCTTTTTTAAAAAAATTTTAAATGTTTATTGAAAATCAACTATACTTCCTCTTCATGGTCACAAACAAAACCAAAACACATAATTTATAAGAATACTAAAATATAAAATAGTGATAAATCTCATCACAAAATTTACAAGACCTACATACAGAAAACTAGAAAGCATGACAGAGAAATTGAAGATTTCGAGAAATACATGTTAAGGTGAAACACTTGAAGATAACAATTTTCAAAAAAACTGACCTGATAACCTAATTTTAATGAAAATTCCAGTTTTTTTTTTTTTTTTTTTTTTTTTTTTTTGCCTTTTTTGAGACAGGGTGTCACTGTGCAGTTCAAACTGGCCTTGAGCTCACTTTGTAGTCACGGTCTGCCTCAGCCTCCCAAGTGCTGGGATTACCGCGGTATTACAGGCACGCACTACCACGCCTGGCCAGTGTTTTAATTGGCTTTTCTAAAATTGACAAAGGAGCCAAAACTATACACCGGGGGAAAAAAGCGTCTGTAATACATGGTGCTGGGAAAAACTGGCTGTCCACATGCAAAAGGTTAAATCTAAGCCCGTATCTTTCACAACGTACTAAACTAAAAGCAAATGGATCAAAGAACTACATGTTAAGATGGAAACACTTAACCTGCTAGAAGATATAGTAAGTAAAATTCTTGATGTCATAGGAATTATCAGGGACTTTTTTTCCACAGAAGTCATCACTTTTTTTTTTTTTTTTTTCAGAATGAGCCAGGGACTTTTTCAACAGAACCTGATTTTACTGGAAATAGTATCAAGAATCAAGAAATTAGATCATTTCAACTCAAAGCTTCTGCACAGCAAGACAAACAAGAGAGTGTAAAGGCAACCTAGAGAATGGGAAAAAATACGTTGTTTGCTGTTATAGTCAGGATTTGCAAGGGAAATAGTTTAATACAGGACACATAATTTACGGGATTATTTTATAATATTCAGCCATAGTCACATGCAAAACAGTATGAGAGATCTGTCCACACATTAGAGACTCAAAGAATCCAGCTGAGGGCCTGGATCCTATGGCAATGTCCTCTATGAGTCCAACTGGAGGTCTAGGACCCATGACAATGTCTCATGCAAGTCTGTTCCTATGGATCTGCGCTGGAGAGACCCAAAGGTCAGTGGTGGAAGCTAGAAAGTCTGTACCAGTGGGATGAAGGATCCATGCCAGCAGGCTGAGGGATCTGCTTTGGAGCCAGGAAGCAGATGCTCAAAGTAAGAACCAGAGCTCCCCCAAAGAGAACCACAGCCATCCTCAGCAACAGTGAAGTCCCAAGCTCCTCCCATGATGACAATTGCTGAGTTCATATCAGGAAAACCCGCATGACAAGCTTGTCCAGGAGAATCAACAGCATATCATTTTCCCTTCCACTTCTCTTTTTTATATTATTGGCAACAATCCTCAGGTGGGCCTTCTACACCCAGCACTGCACTGGCTGATTCAGTTCAACTGAATGTTACAAATTGACCATTAATTAATCCACCACATCAGCTATTCTCCAGACAGAGGACTATAATCTAGAATATATAAAGAACTCAGAAAATAGACTCCCTAAAATAAAATATTCAATCATAAAATGGGGAAACAAAATAAATAGATACTTCACAGAAGAAGTACAAATGGTCAATAAATACATGAAAAAAATTCAGCATCACCAGCCATCACAGAAACACAAAACAACACTAATAGAGCACTACTCTACTATAAAGAAAGATAAACTTGAGTTATTTGTAGAAAAATGGGTGTACCTTGAGAACATAACATTAAGTGAAACAAATCAGATATACAAGCTTATATATTGCACAGTTTATGTTATATGAGAAACCCAATTTATAAGTAAAGAGCAAAATAAAAGGTAATAAGAAGTAAGGAGATCTTTCTAAAAAAGGAAGGTGATCAAGAAGTGAAAAGTGGGGAGGCTAAAAAAGGGAGTTACATTATGTACGTGTACCAACTCTACACACGAATATAAACAGTATGTACTCCATACATGTAATAATAAAAATACACAGGACTTCCAGTTACACTTCAATTTCAAATAATCAACAAATATGATATCCCTTGCAATATTTGGGATTTCTTTTACTTACTGTTATTTGTTGGTTATTGGAAACTTAAAATGATGAAGGTGTCCTGCAGCCCTGACAGAAGTTTGTACTCGAGTCAAAGAGATAAGTGATGTTCAAAGTACAATAAACTAAAACATCAAAATGACAATTGTTGTGAGAATTTTATGTTAGAATGTTTAATTCTGCATGTTCCAATATACTAGGAATGTAGAAATACAAGTAATGCAATTAAGTAAAAAAAAAAAAGCTATGTGTAAAAGGTTAAAACAATACCATAAAGTTACATAGTTTATGTTTTAAAATACCCAGGAAGATTCTTTGTAATTACACAAAACCTCTCTCCCAAGCACTTGACATTTGATATCTTTCTTGCTGGTATGTCTGTGTGCTGGGTGAGTTATCAGGTCAGTGTTGCCAGTGATACAACGAATGTGAGAAAATCAAAAGCTGGGGAGGTGGTGCACAGAGCAAAAGGTAGTGCTTTGCTCATTTCTGCAGTTTTTAGAACACATTTGTGGTTATCATATCTGAAAGAGGTGTGTACCTTGTGAAGTCTATGACATCTCAGTATTAAAAAAGACAATATAGAGACATTGAAATGTCCATATTATGTATGAAACACAGCAACTTTTAGAAGTGTCACTGTGCCAAGACATTTCAGGTTTGAGAAAGAGAGATCAATTTCTGTTTACCAGAATTCCTTAGAAACTACAATCTGGTTGTTCTGGCTCAGAGGTTATCTCTACTTTGAAAAGATAACTAACAAGTCAGGCCTGGTTGCAGGACACATTTGTAATCCCTGTACTCTGGGAGGTTGAAGCAGGAGGATCACAAGTTTGAGTCCATCCTAGATAATTTAATTAGACCCTATCTCAGAATGAAAAAATTAGAAAATGGGCTTCAATGTAGCTCATTGTGAATACCCTGGTTTCAATCCACAGTGAAAAAAAAAACACTCTGTGGCACAGGTACGATATTTTTCTGATTATCTCTAATGCTACACTTTGCTGAAAATTAAAATACCTGTTTTATTAGGTTTTGGGGTCCCGAGGACTCTTTCTAGAGAGATTCTTCCTAGGTTCTTCTTGTCCTGAAGAAAAATTGGACAAAACAAATGCAAGAGAAAGTGAGGTTTTACATTTGTTAAAGGCAGAAAAGGAAGCATGCTCACAGAGCAAGGGTGGGGCAATTGATAAGCAAAAGAAGTGCACTCTACATGGTGCGAGTGAGCCACGTGATAGGGAGCACAGCGAGCAACAGGTTAATCGCAACTGTCCTTCATATCCCCCACTCCTCAGGCTGAAGTCAGGTCTAGGCTGTCCTATCAAAGACCTGCTTGAGTTTTGAAGAGAACTGAAGATAACACTTTCTGATTGGAACCATTTGTCTGTGCATGTCCTGGCTGCCCACTTTTCCAGCTGGTTTGCCATGCCCTAATCTCCTGCCTCATTTCCACTTTAGAGACATGGATCCCCATAATTCTTTATGGGATCTGAGGGTGTGGAGGCGTCCATCTTCATAGGGCTACTTCCTGTTGAAAGGGGGTGTAGGCTCTGCTACTTGGGATGATGTGCTCTCTAACTTCTTTGGGATGTGTCTCACAGGCCGCACTGAAAGAAAACCTGTCAAGACAATAAGAAAGGAGCTAATGTCTATGTGTGAAGAACTGTTGATTTCCACACTTCCTGTGGAGGAGAAAGTATGGCATAGAGGGGTATTACCCCATTTCTCAGAAAAAGACCCAATTGGGAAATAAATAGTGGTCATTACCATGCTGATGGCCAGTGTCACATGCAGAGTACATCTCACTGTTCTCTTGCTCAGTGGCTACTCTGTAATGGCAGATAAAGCAAAGTAATTTGGTCTGGCATTTTTGATCTTTAGCTTTCAAGGTTGATTATTTTCTGATTAGGCCTTACTTTCAGGGAAACATGGTATTTTATTAGAAACTGCACTAGAGGCTGTGTGTGCTACATCACTGCAAGGATCTGGTCTGTGTTTGCTCCTAAGACTTTAAGTGAGATTGAATGTAAAAATGGTGGACAAATTAATCTGGAGGAGGAAATTTCAAAATGGCCAAATTCAGGTGGCAGTTTATGCACTTCTGTCCACTTTTAGCCAGATTGACAGTGAGAATCAGGAGAAAAAAGCAAAGCCAGATGATATAAAAGTTCTAGTTTTGCAGAAAGGAAGCACCTGCAAAGTTGGGGCAAAGGAGAGTACAGTCACTGAAAAGATTAACTCTAAAAAGCCAAGTACTTTGCAACAGGACAATAGAAAAAGTTGGGTATGATGACACACATGCTTGTCATCCCAGCACTCAGGGGGCTGAGGCAGGAGGATTGCTGCTAGTTCAAGGCCAGCCTGGGCCACATAGTGAGTTCAAGGTCAGTCTGCAATACATAGCAAGACCCTGTCTCAAAAAAGAAAAAAGTCAATAGGAAAGAAGGCTTGAAAGCATATCAAGAGTCAGCAAGACCCCACCCTTCACAGGCTCAAAGACAAAAAAGTATAAACCTTTCATTTGAAAAGAGAGTCCCTGGGGCCCCTGCTGGGTGCCTATAGAATTGATTCCTGGGGATTCATTCACAGTACTCAGCCACCCAGGCACTGGTGATCCCTGCACCCATGACCCAATGCCTAGGTACGGCTCACGTTGGTGGCAAACCCTGGCATCATCCGCATGATGCTGGTTTTCAGGCATGCAGAATGCAAGAGTTGTAGGCTCATGGAGGCTTCCACCCCGATTTCAAAGGAGGGCTTGGAGTTCCGGCAATGTGCCTCTGAGAGCACAAAGCCAGAGGTGCAGTGGAAACCCCAGGAAATACCAAGAATGTGGGATGTTGCTGAGAAAAACTGCCGACAGTAAATGGAACCTGCCCAAGAAAAAAGACCATGAAGACTACAGCTGGGAATGTGATAGAAGCAGGGCTTCCCAAGTCGTTTGGAGTTCACATCTCACCATAACTTTCTTGGACATGTAGCTACAGGGTTTAATGTTTGCCCTGCTGGTTTGCAGCCTAGCTTTGGTCCATTTCTGTTAGGTCACCCTATTCCTCCTTTTTGGAATAAGAATGTTACCCTGTGCTAGTGTATGTCAGATATATTTAACTTTTTTATTTATATATTTTACTTTATTTACCTTGAGCCTCAGAGGAGACATTGGCCTTGGATTTTTCAGCAACACTGGGATTGTTAAAGCCTTGGTGATCCTTAGTGGTGGACTAAGTGTCTTTTGAGAGCCAGGGGCACAATGGTATGGATTAGATCTAAAATATCCTACAAAGGTGGGACTTTGGGAAGGTGATTTGGTCCTGGGGGCAGCACGCTCATCTGTGGATTAGTGGATTGATGAATTTGTACCTGCGCAGTGTGGAGATGTGCTAATTATTGGCTCCCTCAAGACTATTACATCCCCTGAGCACCTGCTGTACCAGTACAACACTTTCCTGTGTCCTGACTGGCTCCTGTCTCACCCCATCACATAATGGGCTCTAGAGCCATCAGAGCACTTAAGTGATTTATCTAAAATACAGAGTTCAATTGTGCAGCATTTTAGCTTTCAACTCCTTCATTAACCCAACCTCTGTATAAAGAGAAATGAAGGACCAGGAAGGGTAAGTGTTGACTTTATCAATCTCATCTTGGTCTTACTTTAATGACATAGAACTTGCAACATTGGCTGCTTCCCCACTTTGGATTTTGACCTTACTCACGTTGAGCTTGGTGGGAATAGCCTTGTTTCTGAACTTGTCTTCACTTGGGTCACTTCTGCTTAAGATTAACTAAGGCTTTACCACCTCCAGGAAGTCTTAGAGGACTTTCTGGAGCCAGTAAAGTAAGATCACCCACCGCTGTACCACCACTAAGGGCTTACTTATATAGACAGCTGGCCGTGGAGATTGCAAAGTGCTTTTTTAAAATTATATTTTCTTCAGCAGCTACTCACTTACAGGCAAACATCCTCAAACAGTGAGCGCCATGCCAAATCCTGGTTTCAAGGGAAACAAATCCTATTATACTGCTGGATCAGAAATCAGAGTCTGGGCTGCAGCTAACACCACCAGCACCATCTTCTGAATATCTTAGCAGTTTGGTTGGCACAGGTGGTCAGTCCTCAGTACAGTGCTAGAATTGTGTCTCCAGCTGTTAACAGGGAAGTCCAGAGAGCCAGGCATAGAGGGTTTGGTGCTCTGTGAATCCAACTCTCAGAAGACAGCAGCATATTCACTGTCTTCTCTGTAAGGAGCGGAAAGGACAATGTCAGTTAGTACTAGTTAGCTTGAATGGACAATGACCTAAAGTCAGACTTAACCAACCTTATCCAAGGGCGACCCTGACTGAATCTTCCTGGTTATTAGACATCTCATTCCTGAATTGGAGAAAAATGATCCATGACATTAGATGACCCTCAGAGGAGTTAGCCTCCTCCTTGTGCTAAAGTCCACAGCATTTTAGTTTTCACTAGGGCCTTATGAACTCAGGTTTCTGGTCACCTACTGTGCCATAGGTGATCTTACTACTAGATCACAAGATAAGGACAGAAAAAGAACTGAGCTACTGTTTCACAGTTTTAAAAACATCTGGTTTTCATTTGTGCATACCATTCATAATTTCTATGTAAGGCAACTTTCTACCATATAATACCGTCTTTGGTGTAGGGTTAGAGACAAAGCCACAGACTCCAGGTACAGACTTACTGGACTGTAATTCTGAATAGCATTGGTTAGTTGTGTGGTTTTTGAACAAGGTACTTTAAGCCCTGCTGGCCTCAAAAACTACATATGTAAAGCACTGGACATAGATTCTGTTTATATGATAAATGCTCAATAAATTTTTCCTTGCTTTTAAAAAAATAAATGGTGGTAGTTACTACTGTTATTTAAAGTGTCCCTGAATACATTTATTTTTATGATTTTCTACCATAGCAGTTATTTTTTTTCAACAGTTGCACCCGTCACTTTTTTTATAACTTCTTCCAAGAATGGAGCCCACAGTCATTACACGAAAACACAGTGCTGGGTTCAGGGCCTCGGATAATATTTGTTGAATAAAATGATGATGATAGTGTAGTGGGAAGCAGTTTTGCTTCCAAGTTTTAAGAAATGAGGCAGAAAACAGGCTTTATGACTTGGGAGAGAACTGAACTTACAGCACAATAAATGTAAGATAGTACAGGGAGTAAAATAAAGAGGTTGGAAGATTTCAACATATGCTTGTGTTTATCATAATTCATTAATATAGAGATCATTTATTGAGCATCTGTGCCTGCTTTCCAGAAGCTCACTAATGAGCTCACAGATCTCCCTAATGGTGAGATAATGTGTGATTTTTTTTTTAAAAAAGTTTATCTATCACCTATCTGTTGTGTCTGTCTGTCTTTCCGTCCATCTATCGATCGCTAGCATCTATCTAGCATCTATTAGCTTAGAGCTCCCCCTAGTGGCCTAACGTTTAATCTAGGTTTAAATTCGGCTCGCTCTAAAAACTGAGTTTTGATGTCTTCATATCATTCCCAGACCCAAACTCCACCCCTTAGGTTTAAAAACTGCCGCCCTGCCTCTTAGGAGTGGGCTGAAGTCTTTACTCCGGTCCTTTACCTGTCGTCGTAGCCTTTGGGGGATAAAACTAATTTTGTCGTCAAAGCCCAGAAACAGGGCTGTGTCAGGCCCGCGTTTATTCTTTAGAATATTTCTATTGGCGAATGAGCAATTTTAATTTCATGAGTTTTATTAAATTAAACAGTAGGTGCTTAACAGAAAAAAAATCACAAAAGCAAAATACTGAGTTTTTAGTAGTTATTGTTTATAAAAAAATAATTTTTCAATATTGACTGTTTTTTGGTGTTCTAAAAAAGAACACTGGAAAAAAATTCCTATATGAACTACAATGAAAATGCCAGTAGACCTCTACCAAAACAGTAATCTTTACTTCATCCACCACACCTAAGGCAGTCTGCACGCACGACAGCAGCACGTCCACACACACACACGGCGTTCGCGGACAGCACGTGTCCTTTGCTCTCCTGGCCTTTTTGTAGGACATGATCGACATCGCAGTGGTCTTGTTGTTTTGCCAGTAGGGTCTTCTATTATACAGTGTGTAGCTAACAGGAACATAAAATATCAATAAAATACATTGTTGAATTCTTAACACGTACTGTGCATTTTCATATCAGCTGTGTGCTTGCTTACAAAATCTAAAAGGTAACATCAGAACTAAATTCCTGGGTGAACTGCAATGAAATACCAGTAGAGCTCTACTGCAAAAGCAAGTTTTGCTTCAACTGCCTCACTCGAGGCAGCCTTCGCACATGACAAGTGCTTGTTCCGTACACAGGTATCACTTACACTGACAGTGCATTTGTTTCGTTTTCCTGTACTTTTTTGGGTTTCCTGTTGTCATAGTAGGTCTTTGTGATGCTGTGTCTGGCTGTTCACCTGTCAGCTCACCAGTGCATTCCACAATTATTTCGCATAGTTCCCTGGGCAGAAACAGTTTTTTTCTCTACTGTAAATAACCTACTGTAAATGAGCTCCAGTCCCAGTCCTCTAAGACAACTTCACTGTGAAATTTTGCACTTGTTATTTTCTTTGTAAACCATCAAACTATTTCTGCCACACATGTGCAGGATTGAGTAAAACACAATGACTTGCCAATGTTTTGTGTTTCAGGTGATGTCATAGCTGCCGCATAGCTCATCAAAAATGTCTACTCCACCGTTGGCTTTGTAGTTGAAAGTTTCCATCTCAGGCTTCTGTTTTGTCCAGGTTTCCGCCCCATCCATATTTCCATCATGAAATGCTAACATCAGCAGTATCTGTTTGTTTTTCTTTGCCTTACATGAGGCAAAGAAAATATCTTCTTAAAATCCAAAGATTGTGCTACACAATTCTCTGATCTGAGATCCCAACATTTCGTTAGGACTTTCTGCTTTGTTACTGTGTACAATTCCTGCGCTGATCAACCTGTGCGCTGTTAGCAAATGTAACATCAACTGGAAACCGATAAACCAATTGTCCAATGTCACGTTCCAATTGGTTTGGGAGATGGGAGCAACAAGTCTGTTTACAACATCATTTGGTTTATTACTGTATGAATAAAGCCCTGATGGCTGAGTTCCAGGATAGATATCTAAACTGAACGTATGTCTTCACATCATACAAGGCATACATTTTTTTATACCATATTTTGACCCATTGCTTTTCCATAAGTCTTTTACATTCCTGCAATCACCATAAAAATATCTGCGGGAATGTAAAAGACTTATGGAAAAGCAATGGGTCAAAATATGGTAAAGCAGACCTATGAATGCTTTCGGTTCAGCTGGTGAGCTGTCGTAATGAACACATTTTGAATGCATCAATTGGTGCAGACAGAATGTTTTACTTGCATTTCAGCCTTGGTGTATTTCACACGGAAGCATTTCTTCTGTTACAGTTTCCAACATTGAACGGCAGTGTTGGCATTCTGTCCAATATGCTTCACCCCTTCCAAGCCCTTCACTACATCTTCAGACCTAGTTCTACCACTGGATCATTCCATTTGGTTGCATGGGCATTTCATAGCATTTTGATAGGTCAAACATGTACTCACATTGCTGTTTTCTTCATCGCCTGAATAAAGGGGGTCTGCGTCCTTTGTGTTTGTATCAGTCGATTCTTGCTCCATGTCACCATCACGGGAACTTTGTCTCACAGGGCCAGCGTCAAAGTCATTATCACCATCATCATCTACCCATGCAATTCTTCTGGTACGAAAGCATGTACTTTACCACAATGGATCCTCTTTGTCATCCACCCACAAGGAATCTGATATTCACTTTTGACTTCCTCCAAAACTTGCAAATCTGGTTTTTCATGTGCCACTGTACTGAATTGGGCTCCTTCTATCAGAAAAATCAAAAGGAAAATTTTTCTTAAACAAATCCTGGAGCTGTGTGGGTGGCTATTGTACCTTCTGTGATGCTTGGGTAAATATACTCAAAAAAGTTAGCCAGAGCATTAAGGTGGGTCCAAATCTGGTTTTGTCACTTTTGCACACATGCATGCTCCTTGCCATTCATCATACCAAGTAGACAGACATGTAGATTGCTTTCCTACATCCCTCAGGGAAAGGTACTGAGATGTTCAGCAGGCTACTATACTGCTAAAGTACAAATTTACAGTAGAAAAGTAAGGGGTGGGTCTGCTGGATCCAGGCTTATGTCCCTATTAAATCCTTCTGTTTTGATCAGTCTTCTCCAGGTCCTAAATCTACCTGACACTACCTAAGTATTTATCATTTACGTACTTGTGGCACTGGGAATATCAACTAAGGGCTTTCATACTAAACTACATCCCCAGCCTTATTTATTAATTTTTTAAAAAGTTTTTTAAAGATTTATTTGCACCATAAAGTTATTGATCATAAATTCCTTTTTAAAATATTTTTTATATAAATTCCTTAACATTATCTGGTCATAGCTTCTACACAGCCTTATGATTGATTGATTGATTGATAGAAGCAGGTCTCATCAAGTTGCCCAGGCTGACCTAGAACTTGGAATCTTCTTGCGGGTATTACAGGCATGTGCTACTATTCCTGGTTTGCATTCACTTTTTGAGCATGCGGAGAGGGTTAAATCCTGCCCATGGGAGTGGGAAGCAGGAAAGGCATCAGTGCTAGCTTTTCTGTCAGCTCTGTAGTTCCCCCTTTCCCTGCCTACCTCAACTGTGTTCTGAGCACTGGGAGTCTGGATCCCTGCTCTGCTGCCTGCAGGCCCAGGGCAGTCTCCTTGGTTGCTGGAAAGCAACTGCTTATTAGAGGGTGGAGGACAGAGGTGGGGCCAGTCCTTCTCTGGCTCCTCCCCTGCCTCAGCACTGTGTACCAGCAGCAGTGTTGGTTCTCCCTGACTGCAATCCAAGTTGGCGGCTCATGCTGTGCGGGTCAGGGTCTCCAAGAGTCCTTGTAACACTGTTTCCTCCCCTTGTCAGGATGAGCATTGCCAGTATCTGCAGGATGGAGTGAAGGGATTCCCTTCTGTAAAGCATAAGTTTGTACCTTGGGATTTACATGGAGAATAGGAAGTATAGAGTGACTCCTCACCTATCGCGGGAGTTACGTTCCACCCGTGATAGGTGAAAATCTGCAAAGTGGTGGTGTTACATTTATTGTATTATTTATATATATTTTAAGACCTTATAAACCCTCCCCACTCTCCTATAAACCTTTCCCACTCTCTTATTAATCTTTCCTACACTCTTATAAACACTTCCCATGCTCTTAAACACTTGCTATACACTTAAACCTACGTAATTTTAACAACATGTGAAATTCTATATGGGTACTCGAAGTGAAACGGATGGACATGGAGAGATGCTGAATGTATGGGCACAGTGTGGGAGAGCAAACAGACTGATGCTGCGGTCACCGAGCCAGTCAGTGCCCAGGATATAGAACACAGTGCTGTGGTTGGTCACCTTCCATTACATCAGCCAATAGTGTGCTGTATGCAGTCTCAGGTTGATAAACTTGCACAAGCAGTAGTGGTGTACTGCATTTCCATTGTGTACAGTATGGTATTCATCTGCTGATAAAATACATACTGTATTTTATTTTGATTTAAGATTCTTCTAATATGTTTGAATTAATGTTTGTAAATATTTTTATTGTTTTAAAATTTTTAGGCAAAAATAATTAAAATCATAAATATTATACAAATACGTTTGTACTGCGAAATCTCACGATATAGTGAAAACTCTGTAAAACAGAATTAGATGCACATTTTTTTTAAAACCAGTGATACAGTGAAGCTGCAATAAGTGAACCGTGATATAGCGAGGGCTGACCAAATTCAGACATAGGCCGTCTTACCTGATGGATTTGGAGGACAATGCTATGAAAGCCAAATTGAAGGGCAGGTTTTCAGATGTTCTGACACTGTGTCATAGGGAAGAGAGAGAGACGTGTATAAGGAAATGGCTTCAAAGAGAAGCCTGGGAATCAAAAGGAGTAAAGATCTCAGGGAGGTATAGTGACCAGGTGAACTAATCTAATTCACCTCTTCTGGGAAGCCCATCCTCAGGAGGAGAGGGCTTAACAACGTCAAAAGCGAGAGTTCCCTTCCTAAACCCACATCATCAGAGACCAGTGTTTTCCCTTGGGAATCTCACTTGGACTCCTGGGTCCACACATAGGCAAAGCAGGAAGATTGGTGGTTTGCTAAGGGAAATGGAAAGCACTATGGTTTGAATACATTCCCAAAAGCTCATGCGTAGGAAATATAATCTCCAGTGTAACATCGTATACCATGAGGGTGGGCCAGGTGTTGTGGGTGTGAGATTCTGGTAAGAGTGGGCTCCTCTGCCCCTTTGAGCATGCTGTCCTGCCTTCTGTCTTCTACTACGGGATGGTACTCTCTTTAGATGTGGTCCCCTCAACCTTAAACTTCCCAGTCTCCAAAGCTGTAATAAAAAAATCTCTGTTCTTTATAAATGATCCAGTCCCAGGTGTTTTGTTATAGCAGTACAAAGCAGATTAAGGCAGAAAGGCAATCAGGACATTTAAGTTTGTCATCAAATGGCTAAAACCTTGAACAAATCACTCTTTTGATCCAGGGCTTCATTTTTTCTTACCTATAAAACAAGAGGTGAATTGAATGTTTGGGTTCCCTTCCAGCACCTAACTCTTTGCCTTCAGTTGTCTACCTCTCTATGGAAGAAAAAAAATCAGCCAAGGCCAAGTATCAGGTTAATAACCCTTAGTTATTGTGGGCTGATCAGGCCTGCAATCTCCCAAATGAGTGGACAGTGAAGGCTTAAATAAATGAGACAAATGAAATGATTTTAGGTTTCTAGGAGGGTCCTAACCCTCTCGCAGAATTTGAGATTCTCTGGGCTAAGACTAAGTACTTTTCTGGGCAGCCTGTATTTATTAGGTTTTCACACAAAGGAGGGAAATACTGAAGAAAATGCAGGAATCTGAGCAAGATCTTGGGAGCATTTTCCCAAGTAGTAAATTATTGCCAGTTGGGAGAACTACTTTGTCTTTAGGCTGGCACTTATTGTTCGAGTGTGGAGCCTGCAGCTGCAGTTTCTTTGTAATTAATTGGGATTGGAGCCAAACATCCTCATCTATGGCTTTATCTTGTCCTCTGAGGCATCACTGCTTCACAGGCCAATACAGGCCTCAGCAGTGACCAGTGACTTATACAGGTTCACTGTCCATCTCCAAACAAGGTGTCTAGGCTTTGAAAACTCTTAAGTAAACATGGAAAGCCAAATGGTTAATATTAAATCCTGCTCAGAGCCACTTTGTAGTCATCTCCATCAGCCAAGGTCTTGAAGTGCAAGCAGGAAGGGAGGTGTTGACCATGAGGGACCATAAGTCATGACTTGAAGACTCAAGCCTGTTCCGCCTTCCCTCTAACAATTGGTGATCCCACCATTTGATCTATGCTATATCTGGACAGTGATGGGCATTCACAGTCACTGGGAGCTGGAAGACATACTGCTACATTTGTGATTTGCTCCTGACTTGCTGTCCTGTGTCAATCTAGTAGTTTTGTGACATCTATTAAAACTGTGATGGTCTCTATTTTTTTTTTTTTTTGGCGCCTTCCTCTTTTCTTTTGTGGTGGATTAACTAATGGTCAACTTTTAACACCCACCTAAAGTGAATCAGCACGGAGCTCGGTGTGGAAGGCCCACCTGAGGATTGTTGAAAATAGCATAAAAGGAGAAGTGGAGGGGAAGGTGGTGTGCTGTTGATTTTCCTGGAAAGGCTTGTCATGCTGGTTTTCCTGATATGAACTCAGCTGTACTCACCATTGGAGGAGCTTGGGATCTCATTGTCACTGAGGGGGGCTGTAGTTCTCTTCAGGGGAGCTCTGGTCCTTACTTTGAGCATTGCTTCCTGGCTACAGTGTAGATCCTGCAGCTTGCTGGCATAGATCCTTCATCCCACTTGGGCAGACTTTCTAGCTTCCATCAATGATCTTTGGGCCTTCTCAGTGCAGATCCTTGGTGCAGATTTGCATGAGACATTGCTATGGGGTCTAGGTTTCTGGCTGGACTTATGCAGGATGTTGCCATGAGATCCAGGTCCTCGACTGGATTCTTTGGGTCTCTGATGCATGGGGAGATCACTTGCACTCTTCTGCTTTTGACTTTCTGTGTGGATATTATAAAATAATCTTATAAATTATGGGTCTTCTGTTAAATCTATTTTGCAAAGCCTGACAACAACACCTGCTGTTTCAATGAAAACAAACCAAGAAAAAGCATGGTCTTGGTTACTTTTCTCTCATTGTTGAGACAAAATACCCAACGCCCAAAATGAAGGAAGGAAAGGTTTATTTAGCTCACAGTTTGTGGAGGTTTCAGTCCATACTTGGCTGGTTCTGAGGCAGAGTGGCACATGGCAGAGGGCAAGCGTTCATGGCAGCAGAGCACAGTAAAAACAACCAGCAAAAGGGAGGAATGGCTGCAAGCAGCCTCTTTCCCAAAAATGTATGTATGTATATATGTAGATACATATGTGCAGGAGGGCTAACATGGTTCTACTATTGTATTATATCACTTAACGCTAAGGAATAGTTGATGACAGGTTATTCGATCAATCTTGTATGTCTGTATGTGTTATCCTGAGCACACATTTTGAAGATATCAATTTGCAAAGCAGCAACTACTGTTGGTTTTCTGATGCTTTGTCTATAATTCAATTCTGATCTTACTGTTATTGTACTACTTTGTGCCTCTTTGTTAGTGCTTTCCGGTTTCTTTTTTTTTTTTTTTCCTGTTGTTGAGATGATTAATTGTTTGACCAGTTTCGCATGTCTGTATTTGTGTTCATGAATATACACTTCGAAGATATCAATAGGTAAAGCAACAACCATTGTTGAGTCCATGTCACATTGTCTGTAAATCAGTTTTGATTGTACTATTTCTTATGCTACTTTGTGTCTGTTTGTTAATATGTTTTTGTGCTTTTACTTTTAAAATAAAAAAAAAAGCAGCCTCTTTCCTTCCCTTACATTGTAAACAGCCTATCTCCACCCAGGGGGCATGTAGTTCTCACATAGTTTCCATGCCCTCCTCTTCCATAGGCTGAGGATGTGTACAAAGTAAGCACCCTGGCTTCCTGCTGAATCATTCAGCCAAATCTCTAGACTCCTCAAGTTGACACAATGTATCAACTGTAACATTCAACCCCTTGTCAACTTGGCAACTAGACACATTTCTTTAAAGCAGTTTCCAGATACAAACACATATTACATTGGAACCATAACATTGTGCCCCCTGAAGACTCATGTACATCCCTTTATGCAAAAGGCATTTAGTCCATCCACAAGAGCTACCAAAGTCCACAGTTTCAGCATTGCTGAAAAGTCCAAGCCCCAAATCTCCTCCAAGATGTAAGACAAACTCTTAACTATGGCTCCTGTACAAATGAAAAGTTAAACACTTCCAACATTCAATGGCACAAAATAAACATTACCATTCCAAAACGCACCAATAGGGGAATATAGAGCCCCAGGACAAAAGCAAGTCCAAAATCCAACAGGGCTAATATTGTGTCCTGTAATTCCACATCCAGCATCTGAAGCAACTTGTGGCACATTGTGAGCTCCAAAGGGCTTGCATGAGGCCACCCCTATGGCACTTCTGGTGGTTACAGGTTCCATGGCTTTTCTCTTAGGCTCGCTTTGTTCCCTCCTTGCAGTTTTCCTCAGGTGACCCATGGTCTTGTCTTTTCTAAACTTCTGAGGTCTCCAGGGCACCTTTTGCTTCATATTCACAGCTTTACATGTTGCCCTCTCAGGGGCACACTGCCTGGCCTCCCAGGCCTTCTGAAATCTGGGTGGAAGCCTCTTTAACCTCAGAACTCTTGCATTCTCCATGTACCTAAAGCCAGGGCCATGTGGATGATGCTAAGGTCTGATGCCACCTGGAGCAATAGCCAAACTTTGCTCTCTCTTGGCCATAGTGGTCGAGTGCCTGGATCACTGGGCACACTGAATCCAATTCTGAGGAACAAATTCTCTATGTTGCCACCATTCTGGAACCTGGTGCGGCTGCTGCCACCATTTTGGAACATGGCACTCTTTGGCTTCCTTTTCAAGGCAAGGTCTTTCATCTTTGCAGTTTTGAGGCTGCAAAGGATGGAGACTTGCTGCTGCTTGTGATACCCTCTCACCATCTTTTTTATTTTCTTGTTTCTTTTTGGCAACAGAGATCTCCTTAGCTCTGTCTTTGCAATCTACAGCTTTACTGGAACTTCCTTTCTGGCCAAACTCACAACATTTTAAATCATCCTGCTGGGCTCTTTGTTCTTGATTCTCAATATAAATCTGGCTAAAAGCCCCCAACAATAGCCATGTCATTTCCCCAACATTCGACTGCCTTGAAATTTCTTTTACCAGATTAATCAGTTCACTGCCACCCTAAATCTCAGTCTTAGGCAAAGTCTCTGGACACATGCAAAATGTAGACAAACTTTTTTCCAAGCCATAACACACATCATCTGGAGTTCAACAACCAGTGCAGTCCTTCTTTTCAACAGAAACCTTCTAAACTCAGTCTTTACCAGCAGGATTTTTATCAGCCTTCTGGTCTTCTGAGCTCGGGCCAGAATCTCCCAGGCAGAACAGCCGAAGGCGTTCCAGTGCATCTCTTTCAGGAGACATCTCTGAACCTTTCCAAACTCTTCCCACAAACCATTTCCAAAGGCTCTTGAACCACATGGTCAGGTATGGTCGCAGGAAGGACCCAACTCCTGGTACCAAATTTTGTCTTGGTTACTTTTCTCTCATTGTTGAGACAAAATACCCAACGCCCAAAATGAAGGAAGGAAAGGTTTATTTAGCTTACAGTTTGTGGAGGTTTCGGTCTATAATTGGTTGGTTTTGAGGCAGAGTGGCACATGACAGGGGGCAAGCATTCATGACAGCAGAGCACAGCAAAAACAACCAGCAAAAGGGAGGAATGGCTGCAAGCAGCCTCTTTCCTTCCCTTACATTGTAAACAGCCTACCCCCACCCCCGGGGCATGTAGCTCTCACACAGTCTCCATGCCCTCCTCTTCCATAGGCTGAGGATGTGTACAAAGTAAGCACTCTGGCTTCCTGCTGAATCATTCAACCAAATCTCTAGACTCCTTAAGTTGACACAATGTATCAACAATAACAAGCATGGTCAGGGTCAGATATACAGCCATGTGTATCACTACTGAGTACTCATACAAACTGGTGAGCTCAGGCAAATTTGGGGGTCTTGCTTTCCTCATTTCTTTTTTTTTCTAATGCCCTGGGGGTTTGAACCAGAACCTTTGCACTGGGCATCATGCCCAGCTGTTTTTAAATTTCTGAGACAGCGTCTTGTTACTGAGTCTGTTACTTAGACAGGGTCTAAGTTGCTGAGCTGTTCAAGCTGGGCTGGAACTTGTTATCTTTCTGCCTCACAATTCCTGAGCACTAGAATTATAGACATGTGCCACCAGGCACAGCACTTTTGTATCTGTTTTAAAAAGGCAAGAACTCATGTTTTTTCTATTTCCTGCAGTTATTCTGGAGATCTAGGGAGATCATTGGTGTGAAATGCTTTAACTTGTGTAACTTTCTATATTGATGTGAAGCCCAACTCTGGATGCCTTCTCCTTCACCTCTGGATACCAATTCCAATATCCTGAATGGCTTTTATCTATACCCTACTGCTTTCCAAAGAGAACTGTGGTAGCCTACTAGGATACCTGCAAAATAATTGGTTATTATGTTCTCTACAAAGCAGAGAAATGCACTAGGAGAGAAGATCATGAACATGGCGGTGATAAATCATGAATATATGTCATAGGTTCTCTTGCTTCCCCTGCTTTCTGGGAAGTACTCTATTCACTTCCTTTATGTTTTTTTTTTGTTTTGTTTTTTTTGTCGCATAATTCCTGCTTGGGCTGTAGAATCACCAGGCCATTAATACTTCCTCATGGCAACCCTGTTGTTTGTCATTGGTTTTCACCACTTTCGCGGCCGGCATCTCATGAGGATAGTGAGAAATAGGAAGAATATTCTTCTTCCACTGAGTTGCCTTGAGAGAGTGTGTGTGTGTCTCTAGGTGACCGCATCTGGAAGTGTGACATTTAATTAGTGGAGAAAACCGAGTCAGGCAAGAGGCAGCCTGTGGCAACCAGAGGGTGAGAAAGGGCTGAGGAGGAGGTGAATACTCAGTGGGGCAATTTGGTCCAGGTTTTTTCTTGGATTGAGGTCAGGTGTGCACACAGGCGGGGATTACAAAAGCTCACAGAAATTTCCATTGTGATGGAAATTACAACTGAGTCACCGCAGACACCTAGTTTCCTGTATTGCACCTGGCATCCGTATGGCACTCTGAGAGCGAGCACAGCACAGAAGGAAGGTGCTTCCTGCTGTCCCAGTGCCTGGTATTGGGGATGATGCAAGCTTGTGTTGGGATCTGTGGCTTTTGGAGCATAGAATCCCGACAGTGATGAGGTGTAAGGAGTGTACAGCAGTTCTAGACCCAATTCCTCACATCATGGATGAGAAGACCTAGGCCCAGAGAGAGGCCTTGACTTGCCTGAGAGTCTCAGGGGTTGTGCTGGGATCATTGGAACCCAATTTAGAGCTCGTACTCTGGAATTCTGCCCCTGTGACTGGAGGGTGACAGTTGGGTTGCCTGGAGAAGATTATTACCCTTGGCCCCTCCAGCAGCTGCTTGAAACCACTTGTGTCTGAGCACTGGTGCTTCTTCATGGTGTCTTAGGGATACACATGTCAGTTAAATGTCAAAGGCCCTTCTCCCTGCAGATGCAGTTCTTCCTCCAGGCCCCTGGTGCCTTAAAAAAAGCTGATAATCAGTGGCAGGAATAAAGGGTGAAGGAAGATCGGGAGGAGAGGTTTAGCTGGGATAGAACCTGGAAGGAAGAAGGGTTCTGGAAGAAATTTTTTCTTTCTTTTTAGACAGGGTCTCACTATGCAGTTCAGGCTGGCCTTGAGCTCACTTTGTAGCCCAGGCTGGTCTCAAACTAACAATGATCCTCCTGCCTCAGTCTCCCAAGCGCTGGGATGACAAGCATGGACCACCATACCCGGCTTGGAAGGAATTTAAAGGCTGTGTGTGTGTGTGTGTGTGTGTGTGTGTGTGTGTGTAGGACAGAGACAGAGACAGAGACAGACATGGAAACAGAGAAGCTGGCTTGCAATACTGCTCTGGCATGTCTCAATAGTGTGTCCTTGGAGGAGCTGCTTGTTTGTGTAATTTAGCATCCCAGTCACCTGCATGGCCAGCTCCATAGTTTCTAATGATGTCATCAGCATGCCATTTCTCCCTCTGAGTTCTGCTCCTCCATGTCGTTGCCACTCTCAAGCAGCTCTCTCCTGATGGAGGCGGGAGCAGAGATACACATTCTGACATCAGCTGAAAGTCCAGTGTAAAGAGCACTGGATGTGACATTGAGATAACATTTTTGTAGCAAGCCCTAAATATGACTTTTGCCTCTGACCAGTCACTTCTTTCTAAGTGGTCCTCAGAAAATACACATTCATAGAGGATAACAAAGACTTTTTATTGTTTGGGCATAGCAGCAGAAATAACTGGTTGTCCCAGTCTTCAGGTTTTCTTTACATGGTTGCCCAGCAAAAGGCTGCATTTCTAAACATCCATTTCAGCAAAGTGTGGTCGTGTCAGAGCCATCTCTCAAGATTCTGGCCAGTGGCACATGGATGAACCCCTGGAGTCTACACAGGTATGACAGAGTAATAAGAAGGAGCTCTGGGCAATTGTGGAGCTGCCATGGCAACCTAGACCCCCTGCTGGCAATGTGCAGGATAAAGGAGTAAACTATCTACTTAACCCAGTGGATGCAGCCTAACCAAACAAGGACCGGTACAAACTGTGTGAACCAGATTAGACCATGCATGCCTGATCGAGCTAGAAGCTGCCATGGACCTAGATTCACAGCAAGTTGAAGACAGCCAGAGCTTCCCAGAGCAAGAAAAGTTGTAACATCTATTTTTTTCCAAGAGATGAAAGAATAATCCCAGTTCCTGTTGCCCAGGATAGAGAAAGAGGTTCCTCCAGAGGGAGGCTCACTGGGGAAATCACTTGCAGGTGATTTTACTAAAATTATCCAGTTCTTTTGTGCAACACAATCCCTAGACTGGAAAATACTGCCTCATGCATCCTGTGGACTCTGTACTGTCACTACCATAGGCAGAGTCTCTGTGCTTAGCATGTGCTAAGCTCCTTAACATGTGCTCAGCCCTAGGAAAAGACCCCAAGCAAGGAGGGAATGTGTACAAGTTTCTGCCCTATGGCTTGTTCCACCTCCATTCCTGTGCAGCAACAGTAGCCAGGCTATTGTGCAAAGGGTTTTGTGTTAGCTGGGTGCACATGCACTGAGGTATTAAGGAGTGGTTTGTACGCAGGCGGGATACAGGTGGCTGCTGGAGTAGTAATGCGATGTCCTGGCAAACAGGCTTATTTTATTCTAACTTCTGGGAGGACAGGGTTTTCTGAACTTGCTAGGAACTTTTAAAATGTGGATCTCTTGACAATATAAGGGAAATGTACTTCCAGAGTGGTAAAGATGCACTGGTTTCTCCACATGTTTCGAGTTAGTACACTTGATTTCAGTCTTGGCTATATCATTTTTTAGCTGTTGGAGACAGAGTCAGTTATCTCCCTCTCCAGGCCCCAGGTTATATATGTACATGATGTTGGAGTGGGGCTGATGCAGATGATAACAAAATTCCTGGGGATCATGCTAGGTGGGAATCATGTGCCCCCCGTCCCTGCAAGGTTGACGTACACCCTGCATGTACAGTGATAAGCTCAGTACCTTGTGCTCAGTTAACAACTAGGGGCTTATTGAATTGCCAACTGGAGGGTAGTTGAGTCTGATGGAGCCAAAGGGGAGACCCCCCCCAGCCTGACCATAGAGCAGAAGAATTTGCTCTAGGGGTCTGCTAACGTGGCCCCTCCTGAACACATACCCATGCCACCTCTGACATGGGCATCTAGATTGGTGACATCATCATGGTGGGAGAGTCCTGGCCCCTGAGCAAGACGTGTGCTTTATTTTTATTGTTTGTCTTTTTGAGACAGGGTCTTGCTCTGCAGTTCAGTCTGGCCCTGAACTCACTCCAATGCCCAGGCTGGTCTCGAACTTGTAACAGTCCTCTTACTGCAGCCTCCTGAGTGCTGGGATAACAGGCCTGTACCGCCACACCCAGCAACAGTGTGCTTTAAAGTGCTTGAGCTCACTAGGGCTGTCAGCACCAAGAACCATTCTGGAAGTTCTGAAACCAGACATCCTCTTACCCTCTCAAAGTTAAATACAATTATTTTCCCACTCACAGATTAGATTTGGAATCTTTGTGCCCTCCATAACTTGGGTGAACAGTATCTATGTCATGCCAGTGACTTCCTACCTGAAGTGCATGATTCTGTTTAAAAGTTGTCTCTGGGCTTATAAGTAAGTGTTCTGCCTGCAAGTGCTGAGGAATTAGTACCCTCAGAAAGAACTCAACTAAAGGGTATAGGAGCTGATAGATAAAAATCCTAGCTTTAGGGTTTAAGGATACAGCTTAGTGGTAGGGTGTTGGCTCAGGAATGTGCAAGGCCTTGGGTTCATTCCCTCGTACTGAAAAAAAAATCTCAACCTTATAGCTCAATTTTCCTTGATGAAGGACAACTGTGAGGTGTGTTGTACACAGTCTCTCTGAGTGTCCTCTGGGAGCCACAGTTGTCCATGTTCTGTTGCCAATCTGAGTGGGGTAGAAAATGTGGATATGCAAAAGGTACCAAAGGTGGATGATAAAGAGAAAGGCTTGAGCATTCATGACCCCAGTCCAACCACGGCTCATCTGCATCCCTGGAAATTTCCTTAAGACTATCCAGCCAAGAAAAAGGCTGACACATTGCATGTACATATACCAGCTCCCTATAAGGAATGCCATCATTATGTACTGCAAATGTATTAAAACATGTACTAATAAAAAGTAAAAATTGAAGAAAGGGTTAATATTTTCTTAGATGCTGAGAAACTTTCAGTTCCATGTTTTGCTCAACTGATTTGCATTATGTTTCTTCTACTTATAACTCAAAGTCCTAGGTAATACAAAGTTTTAAACCCTTAAGGATGTGTCAGAGGGATTGCAGCATCAGTGTCTATTTCCTTCTGACACATTGTTGGGGAACCATGGGGGATTTTCTGCTGCCTCTTAGTCATCACATCCTGCACCACTGAGGAGCAACCATGGTGTGTGTGGGGTTGTCTATGGCAGAAAGGGCTTGAACTGTTTAAGGCAATAAGAGTAGTTTCAACCCTTTGCAATGCTTGACTCAGAAATGTCACATGATTTGGGATGTCTGCTGGGGGATTCTAGGAAAATCTTATTTGCCCCAAAGAGAGACCTACAGAGTTTCCTTTTCACGGCTTGGGTATGTGTGATGTTAGGCCAGGAAATATTCCCCAGTCTGAGCATGGAGCCAAGTTGGGGGAGGGGTCAAAGCAATGAAGATAGAATGACTGAACATCCGGTCTTCCAGCTCAGTGGACCAATACATCTCTCTATAATTTAACCTAACTTGGGTTGGGTTTTCTGTTTTGATACTTTGCTGCTTAAAGCAAGCTGACGATACAGACTTCTCAGCCCATGGACCAGAGAATACTTTGTTCATATCAAGTCTTCTATATCTAGAGTCTTTTATGCCTCTTTCATTTGTCCCAGTGGGTCTCATTCTGCTGAGATTAATTGTGGTTGGTGGGACTCTTCTACCCAGGGCTCAAACTCTACTTTTTCAATTCCTTGCAGAAAGTTAATGTTTACTCAATTTCCATGACTTGATTTCTATGGAGATTTGTTTCTTTCAGTATGTGTTGCCAAATGTGAGGTGGTTCTGGTTTTGCTGTGAGTGGCCTCACTAAGAAATGGAGGCAATTTGATGTTTTTCCTGGTGTCTGTTCTTAACCTCCATGAATGTTATTGCTATAGTCTGTGTAGCAAGAGACCATTTCTAACAGAGGTCTTGGCTGGGAACAGAACTAGTCTCCCTCTCCTTGCACAATACCATGCTGCTGTCCATATTAGATGGTCCAAATGCCCTTTGGCAGCAATAGCACCAGGGTGGGCCTGATGAACTTAAGGCCCTTGGTGCATAGCCCACACAGACACACAGGGTTTTTTTTGTTTGTTTGTTTTAAGGCTTTTTCTGTTAATCATAAGAAAGGAGAAGCCAATATAATACAGGTGGGGAAGTTAAAATGGCTCGAGAAATCTCAAAAAGTTCTGGCACTACAGATTTTATAGTCTATGCTGCATCACTTTCTCTTTATGTCATAGTCTTTTTCCTTGCTCCCATGAGAAAAGTATACAAAAGAGGTAAAGCAGCAGGTGGCAGATACAAGAATTTTTTTCCCTAATTAGATGTTTTGCCCCAGGGAAGTTCATAGCTCACCTCTCTACCACCTCCGCCTCTTCTTCCAGCGGTACCTGCCGCTCTTTTCCTGAGTTTCCACCATTTCCACCTTAAGCATTCCTAATTCCACCAACCCACTGTGTTCAGTGTGTCACTGTTTGGTGGTAGCTCACACCAGGATCTGTCCCCAAAAGTGATGTGCAGGCTGAGGCAGAAGCTGTACAAAGTGCTCTCTAAGAAGTTCAGTAACCAGATAATCAGTATAGAGACTGATGAGTGTGAGAGACCAAGCTGTTTATACCACTCAGAGTGGCTGTGGAAAAGTTAGTGACATCCTGATGGAACTTCTCATGATCAGTGGATCCTCCAGAGTGAAAATAGGGCACCTCTATTTTCCATATGCCTGAGGAAACAAAAAAAAAAGACTATAAGAACCATGATCCAGTTTCTCCAAAACTTGTAGCCAATTTGTTTTCAGTAGCTGGGGAAGATCACGCTGTTATTATGGATAATACACTGCTCAAATACGAGGGTGCTTCCCTCTCCTGTGGATGATTTACATGTGAAGCCTGCAGTTGTAGGGGATACATGAAAATATTGTAGACTGGAGGAATATTTCATCTGAAGCAGGAAGAGTTCAAAAGGCTGCATGATTCATACAAAAACTGTATATGTATCTTAGTTACTTTCCTCATTGCTGAGGATAACAAAATACCCGATGATGTCCAAAGTTAAGGGAGGACAGGTTTATTTGGCTCACAGTATGTAGAGCTTTCAGTCCATAGTTGGCTGGCTCCAAGGCAGGGCGACTTGGTAGAGAAGCATTCCAGAGAAGAAACAGTTCATGGTGGCAGAAGACAGTGAAAGCAAGCAAGAGGGGAGATAAGACTCCTTATATCTCTTATAGTGTATACAGGCTATCTGCCCTAGGGATGGTGGGGTGTAGCACTCACACCCTTAATCTTACCCTGAACTACGCCAAACCAATCAGCTGACTGATTTAGTAATCACACACCCTTAATCCCTGCATCACACATTCTAGATTTAGGCACCTCTGAAAAAGCCTTATGACATGAGGGGACATTTACACACAACCCATAATAATGTGGAAATTGCTTTGCTTTGTTGAGAGAGGAGAGACATGGATGGGTTTGGGAGGATGTTTCTGGTTAGTGATGCTAAAGGTGAGTGGTCCTCCTTGTAGATTGTACGCCTGATGTGTACATATATCATAATACACCACACTGCAGGCAAGCTATTTTCTCCTACAGCTATGAACTCATGAAAGTTTCTAACTTGTGGAAACTTCTCTGGACTCGTTCTTCCTAGTACTAATAAGACTGCCTCTGAGGCTGTCAATTTTGCAAATATCATTCCCTAAAAGGACAAAATGACATGCTGCTCTGAGTTTCCAGATATTAACATTTTAATGTGTTTGATTAGGCTGTGCAAAGAGCACATGGCAGCAAATTTGGTTGTCTATGTCCCTCTGTACCTTCCCCACCTTAAGATTCAAACATCATACTCTGACTTTAGTTTCTATTTTTGCTTTAGAACTCTGTAAGATAGGAATGATGAATTTTAAAGGCTCTGACCTCCATTTTAAAACTTAGAGCTATATGTTTATAATTTTAGGACACAGTAAGTAAGTGTAGAAGAATGTTTGTTTTGTTTGCACTTGAATTTGTCATGAATGAGAAATATCTGTGTGATTTTGACTTCTTCTGACAAGTAAACTTTAACTTTGTTCTCATGGGACCTCAGAGCCACAATCGTGGAGTTGTGTATAGTTTTCCTCTGTGGTAGAACCTCTTCGAGGAGACTCACCGCGTGCTGTCACAGTTTAGATAAGGTTTGAGTGTGTCTCTCAAGGTGTGTGTGTTGGGAACCTGGTCCCTGTGTCAGGGTGCTGAGAGGCGTAGGGCCAGTGAGAAGTCTTTAGGTCATGGGGGAAGCTGCCCTCAGAAGGGATTTAGACAGCTCTTGTGGACCCCTGCATGAATTATAAGAATTAGCTTGGCCCCTGGGACACTCTCTGGCTTCCTGTTTTTGAGATGTGATCCTTCTTTCTTCCCTCATGTGATCTTGCCTCCTGCCATGGGGTCCTCACTAGGGCTGGTTAGATGTTGTTTGGACTTTTAGTCTCCAAAACTGTGAGCAAAATCAATCTCTTTGTAAAGTTACCTTATCTCAGGTATTTCATTAAGGTAACACAATATGAACTAATACTGTTTTATACATTTAATACAAATTGCCAAAGTTAACTTTCTGTTAAAGTACTTTGTGTCCTAGCTTACATATAATGCTGATACAATGAACATTTGGGTAAAGATTTATGTGGAATTAGGACATTTCTTTTGAGTGAACACTAAAAAATTATTCAATCCTTTGAATATTAGCTTTTGGGGTTCAAATAAACTAATTTAGTGATATTGCTTAAATTGAACCAAACTCTAAAACTGAAAATGGCCACTGACCTACTTATTTTATGATGTGAATTAGATCAGAAGCAATGTAATTGTAAGTAAATGCAATTTTATTAATTGCCTCTAATCCACAGGGGACATACAATAACTTTAAATGATCACTTCTAAAAATGTGGTAACTACCCATACTCTAAATCTAAAAGATTTTCTGAATCTTAAGATTCCAAAGTCATGATCAGCAATAGAACTATTTTCTTTAATTCATCATCATACTGATGTTGATCTGACAGTTTTGGTGAATTACGAATTGAATTTGGGCAATATTCAGTAATTTCTAGATCTTTAGATGTATCTTAATCTGTCCTTCCCTTTTGCTCTTTTATATTTCATACAGTATTTAGCTCCTGCCCATCATTCTCCCTAGTAATTTCATTTTTTAAACGAAGTTATTTATTTATTTATTTATTTTTGTAAAGGACAGTAATTTTTATTTTTGGGACAGAGTTTCACTATGTTGTTCATACTGGGCTTGAACTCACTTTGTAGCCCAGGCTAGCCTCGAACTCACAGCAATCCTCCTGCCTCTGCCTCCCTAATGCTAGGGTTACAGGCATGCGCCACAATGCCTGGCACTCATATTTTATTTTGCTTGAGATGAAAGGTACAAAATTTATTTTCTACAACCAGAAATAACAGTAATATTTTTTGTATTATTTCTAGATCTACATCATTTCCCACATCATTCTGTGGGGTTGCCAGGTTTTGCTTGTAAATCCAGACGAAGCAGTAGATACAATCATGGAAAAAAAAAAAAAGAGAAAACAGACAAGTCACCTGCTTGCATGTATGGCAGCAGCTCTGTCTTGAGCATAGAGCAGAAGTGTTCAACACTGACCAGCTGAAAAGCTTATGATGCGATAGTTTCAACAAATGTTAACAGCAGCAAGACGATGACCGTGGGGAGCTCTCCCATTCAAATGTCAGTTGTAAGTTGTTTCTTCAAGTTCACTGATGAAGACAATGTCTACACTGAAATCTGTCTGATGAGCTCAGAAATGTCTCTCTAGTAATTCCCTTTTACTGTCCATTGCAGAGCTTCTCCTGTTTTCTTTTTAAACGTTTACTTGTTTTTTTAATGTTTATTTTTATTAGTACATGTTTGCAGTACCGCATGTTTACATTCATTGTGGGTGTTAGTACTTGTGCACAACACGTGTGCATAATTCTTTTTCATGTCCCTTCCCCCGATACAGATTTTTAACAACACATTTTAAACTACCCATCTTGGCCAGGCCTGTAATCCCAGTACTGGGGAGGCTGAGGCAGGAGGATTGTTGTAAATTCGAGACCATCCTGGGCTACAAAGTTAGCTCAAGGCCATCCTGAACTGCATAGCAAGATCCTGCCTCACAAAGACAGGAAAAAAAATAAATAAACTACCCATCAAAGGTCAATACTGAGCATCACCATAATATTTTTCTGAGACAATGTAATTCAGGCAGGCCTTGAACTCACTGTGTACCCCAGTGATCCTTCTACCTCAGCCTCCTGTGTGCTGGGATTCTACCTCAGCTTCCCATGTGCCACCATGCATGGCAATCACTGTAACATTTTATAAGATGCATTCATTTCTCTCACACCTCCTCAGAATTTATTTCATCAAAAATTAGTAACTAATTACCTGAGAAATGGATCCATTACCTGTTTTATCTAAAATGACTTCACTGAAACACTTCTAGAGTGCCACCTGCTGTGGTGACGTGGAGGCGAAGCATGGCGCCTGTAACGCTATCTTCTGCAGTATTTTTTTTTCTTTTTTTTTTTTGCGGTACTGGGGATCGAACTCAGGACCCTGCGCTTGCTAGGCAAGCGCTTATTCCACTGAGCTATATCCCCAGCCCCCTGTAATGCTATCTTCTGGAGGAACAGCAGGTGTTGGAAGCATGAGAGTTCAGACAGGGGCCACTTGAAGAGGTGGCTTAACCAAGCTTAATGTATTCAATGAGAAGCCTATGGGCAAAAATATTCAGTGGTAAAGTGGCCGCCATACACCTATGGCTTTTCCCCACAAATATCAGTATAAGAGCAAAATCCATTTAAAAAGTCTCGGGTATTTTTAGTGGTTTCTGAATTATCTGTAGGAAGCTCTGACTGAGTGGTATGTAGTTTGATATTTGTCCACCGTTAAGTCTACATCATGTTCTACCTTAAAATTTTATGTTAGGCCAAGCCAAATTATTTGACCTTTGGCCTGTCAGTATGTTCCTGAAGGACACTGTGATGCTTTCACCTATTTTCATAGCACTGACCTCAGTGCTCCTCTTAGGAAGATATGAAGGACCTTCAGCAAGGCATCCACATTAGGGGAAAACCTTGATGTTGGGCATACAGAGGGCTTCATGAAGGGTGGATGGATCTGTATCTTTTCCTCTGATTTCTCTAGTAGTGAATCTTGACTCAGCATGTGTCAAGATAGGTAAGTCACTTCTGTGCATGCCAGCACGATGTTATTCCAACGTGTTAAATTTGAGCTGTCCTATGATTGGGTACCTCGGATAAGCACCTAAGATTCTTGAGGTACATTTCTAGGAGTACTATACATCTTTCAGTTCCTGAATGATGTGCTCCACTGTTGGGCTGTGCAAGCTTTCTTTATAGTGACTCTCAGTGTTTTCGTTATCTACAGTCATCTATGGTACCAAAGTATAAAATGAGAAATTCCAGAAATAAATAACTTGTTTTAAGTTGCCCACTGTTCTGAGGAACACAGTCATATTTCAGCTCTACTGGGACATGAATCATTCTTTTCTCTGCTGTATCCACACTGTATGCATGACCTGTCTGTTAGTCACTTAGCAGTTACCTTGGTTGTCAAATTTACAGTTGTATCAAAATGCTTGTGTTCAATAATCTTTGTTTTACTTAATGATGACCCCAAATTACAAAGAATAGTGATACTGACACTTTGGATATGCCAGAGAGAAGCCCTGGAGGGTTTCCTTTCAGTAAAAAGTAAAATTTTTGCCTTAATAAAGAAACAAGAAAAATGGTATACTGGGGTTGCTGAAATCTATGTTAAAAATGATCTTTATCTGTGTAATTGCTGGGAGGAAAACAGAAATTCTTGCTAGTATTGTTACTGTATCTCAAACTGCAAAAATTATAATCCCAATATGTATAAAAAAAGAAATAGTATAAATCAAGTTCGATGCCATCATGACTTAGATATCCATTAGGGGTCTTGGAATGCTGGAGATTTTTGGAATCTAGTCCAGTGCTTCTCATGAGCTGAAAGAAAGAAAGACCTATCAGTAATAGCCGGTGTCAGCAACCCAAATTGTCAGAATCACTATTCTTGTAATTTGGGGTCATCATTAAGTAAAACAAAGGTACTGAAACCAAGCACTTTGGTACCATAACTGTCAATTTGCTAACCAAGATGACTCCTAAGTGACTAACAGGTAGCGTATACAGTGTGTATACATCAGAGAAAGGAATGATTGGACAACAAATGTTCATTTACAGATGAAATAAATTATGGTATATCCATACAATGGAATATTATTCAATAATAGAAAAGAATGAAATATTGCTGCTATCACATGGTTTTGCCTTGAAAACATTAAACTGTGAAAGAAGCCAGACACAGTCTCATATTGTGGTTTCCTTCATAGGTTATATCCAAGAATAGGTAAATCCTTAGAGCGGGAAAGTGGATTAGAGGTAATAAAAAGGTCGGCCCTAGGAAGATGCGCAATGACTGCTGCATGAGCGCAGGGTATTTTTATGGGGCGATGAAAAAGTTTTGAAACCAGAGAAAGCTTGTGGCTGTACCACATTGTGAACACTAAACACCACTGAACTGTACACTCAGAAATGGTTAATTGTACATTGTATGAATTTTACCTCAATTTTAAAGAACAGGGAGGTTTTTTTTTTTAAGCAGGAGAACTTCCAGCCCCAGCCCACAGTCTAATTTGCCTCTTAAGAAACTGTTCTGACACGTAAGCTCCCTTTATGAGAGGTGTGAGGTGACTACCACCTGCAGTGACTCATCCTCACTTAGTATGTGACTTGGAGGCTTGAGAGCGGTGCATTTCGGGCAAATTGCTGATTATTCCTTTAAGCCATCCTAAAGGTGAGCCCTGAGGGTAGCAAGAAATAGCTTGTGATTACAGCAGAAGCAATTACTCTTAGAAAGGCATCATTAATTTCAAAAGCTCATGTCATGAGCTATGTGATTAAGTGGAGACAAATTAAGATGATGCCTGCAGGACAGCAAGTGAAGAAAATATAGTAGCTTTCCCGCTGCTTTTTTTTTTGTTACTGAGGTTTGAACTCAGGAGCACTCTTAACACTGAGCTACCTCACTGACCCACTTTAAAAATTTTTATTTTAAGACAGGTCATGCCGGGCATGTTGGCACATGCCTGTAATCCCAGCACTTGCGAGGCTGAGGCAGGAGGATCATTGTGAGCTCGAAGCCAGCCTGAATTGCATAGCAAGACCCTGTCTCAAAAAGATAAAAACAAAGATAAAACAAAACAACTGCACAATTGTTTTACAAACAAACGAACAAAAGACAAAGTCTCTAGGTTGCCTAGGCAGGACTTGAACTTGTGATTCTCTTGCATCAGCCTAAGTGTTGGGACTTCAGGTACTGTATGTGTCACCATGCACAGCTTGTCTTCCCGTCTTTAGGACAGAGAGGAAACCTAATATGCCATTAACCAGAAGTTAATCTTCCTGGTGCATGTGTGTGTCACACGTGCGTGTGTGTACGCCTTCACGTGTAGGAATGATGCACTTAGAAGGCCACGGGTAGGAAAGTTGGTTGTGGAAAGCCTAGTGTTTTGTAGCAATTCTATTTCAAGTTGTTTCAGGGCTCTGTTGCTTTGTCTTCAGTTAGAAAAGAGCTGTCCATTTCGATTTGTCTCCATCTCAGAGTCTTTCTGGGATCTGACTGTAAGTGTAGTAAGGCGGAACACGTTTTCAGGAGGCCTGGCTTCTAGTGCCTGTCCTGGAATCTACTGTGTCCAGCCCTACCACTCATCCTTTGTTGCGCCTTGCTCTGCAGTGAAGAAAATCGAAACACAGCAAATGTTTCTCCCAGGGCACTGTGAGAAATGGATCCTGAGAGATAAATTTTGATTTTCACTAGTAGAGATTGTCCCCAGGGAATCCCGAGTCACAAGCCCAGCCCTTTCTTTATTTAATTTTAATTTTTGATTTAGATTCTTAGCTGTGTGACCTAGGCTGGTTTGAACTTGTTTGTGATCCTTCTGCCTCAGCCTCCCAAGTAGCTAGGATTACAGGTGAGTATTGCCATGGACAATGTGAAGTACAAATTCTTTTTACATTTTTTATTAGTACATGTTTGTGATAGGTAATAATTACATTTATTGTGGGTAGTTGTTACATATAAATGGCACCTCATAATTCTTTTTACTTCCTCTCTTCCATCTCTCCCTCCATCTCTTGCCTCATTCCAGTTTGCAAAAGGTCTATCTCCCATTTTCCTACACTCTATCTTTTATTTTGCTTATAATTATTTACTTATACTTTGGGTTTTTCATATAAGAGAGTCCATCCAGTATTTAAACTTGTATGTTTGATTTATTTCACTTACTTCTAGTTTCAAGGTACATTCATTTTCCTACAAATGACTCAAATTCATTCTTCGTTATAGCAGAGTCGTACTCTCTTGAGAATACATGACACGTTTTCCTTATCCGCTCATCTGTTGGTGGACACATAGACTATTCCCAAGATTTAGCTATTATAAATTGTGCTGCTATCAACATGGATATGTATGTACGTATCATTGCAATATGATGTGTTTAACTCTTTTGGGAACAGTTACCTGGTACCTAGTAGGGGAATAACTGGGTAAAACAGAATTTCTATTTTTAGTTTTTTTGAGGAATCTCCATACTGATTTACATAATGGTTGTACTAGTTTGTATTCCCACCAACAGCATAGAAGGATTCCTTTTTCCTCCTCTTCAGATGAGAAAACTAAGTCCAACAGGGTTGCACAACAAGCCCAAAACATCATAACCAGGATTGCACACAAATTTTTTCCCCTTCCAAATTCAGTGCTCTTTCTGTATCACACTGCCCGGGAGATTTTGCTTTGGAGGATAACTTAGCTGATGTACCTAACTTTCTCTTTCTACTTTTTCTCTCCATTTTAGCTTCATAATAGTATCCCTAGTTTTTTAAAAAAAATGGCTAGATTTAAACGTATGCTGTTTCTGCCTCAGCTTCCCAGAGTGCTAGGATTACAGGTATGCACCACCATGCCTATCTTGATTGTTGCACGATTGACCACCTCTTGCACCTGCATTGGTTACCTTTCCTTTCCTTCTCTCTTGGATGTTCTTCCTCAGTCTTCTTTGAGGATTTCCTTGTCATTTCAAGGGATCAACAATGGAAATATTTGTGCTCTCAGAAGGGAGGCCCTATCAGCACTCTGAATTACACCATGATTGGACATTAGTGCATTTCCCCAAATCTGGATGATTCCACGTCAGTAGCAAACCCAAAGTATGAGTTCCTTGTCTGGCTTATGACCTAGTCTATCTTCTTCACTTCTGAATCCTTACTTCTTGGTCCATCCTTGGTGTAGAAGGAAATATTTGTAAACAAACTGAAATAATGGTTGGCAGCAGATTGTAAGCAGAGAAGGGATCCACTCCATGCAGAAAGTGGCCAGAAGTACTGGGCTTTTCCTCGGCAACTTTAATGCAACCAAGGGTAGAGAGCTGGAGGAACTGATGAAGATCAGGCTGAGAAGTGTCAAAAAATCACAGAAGACTTTGAAAGGGCCAAGCCCACTTTCTTGCCTCCCCAAAGCAACAAAAAAGAAGAGATAAAAATGACTAGGTCTGTCCTCTGAGATGCTGGGCACTGTTCAGTGCCCTCTTTCAGAGTGGCCTGCAGCTTTCACTGTCTGTGAGCTTTTACTATTCTGGAAAATACTGACAATAATGAGGACCACTCTATAGAAGTGAAAGAGCCAGGTACTCTCAGCTCCTGTAACCTCAAGCCCTGCCCACAGAAACGTCTGGTTTTGCTTCTATTAATGAATTCACTTCGGCACTTGTCAGTTTAAAAAGCCTTATCAGTTATTTGTTAATTAATGAGCTAAATAAAGTCGTTGATGTGTTCATTTTATATTTATATAAGAGTTATAGCTTTACCATTTATATGAAAACATCCATTTAATAGAAAATGGATGAAAATTAAGTTCCGAAAGCCTCTCTGGGAAGTTTGATTTTATAATGTCAGAAGGTTTAAAAGCTGAAACAACATGGGCTAAAGATTTGCAGTTTTGACAGCATCCAGTGCAAATTCCCTACTATCTTATCTATAATTTGGTATTTCCTTCAATGTTTTTGTGTTAACTAATGTGAAGATAACTATGTAATACAACATCCAGTTCTAATTCCCTACTATATTCTGTATAACTTTGTATTTTCTGTATTGTTTATGGCTTTTCTGGTTCATATGTCTCCATTCTTTTGTCTTTAAAA